>VMDO01004042.1:27497-99997 GCA_007922755.1 Pedetes capensis | reverse complement strand
CCTCCTCTGTACTGGGCACTTGAGGCCCCAGCCTGTACCACGGCCTGCCTTCAGGGAACTATCTCTGTGGCCTCTGTGGTGCTGGTGAGGGTCTGCCAGGTGCTGGGACCACGATTCAAAGCTGAAGGAATGATAGGGAGAGACGGGACAGGGAAGATGGCCCAGAGTGCTGCTGGGAGGTGATGACATATCCGGGAGTGGGGGAGTGGGCCAGGTGGGCAACACATCCACGCCTGCTATGGAGGCGGCTTTGCTGTGTTTTGTTTTAAGATTGATGATGAAGAAATTCAAAACAGGAGGGCTGCCTGGAGCCAGCTGGAGGTCACGGAGGGGTGCCAGCCCAAGGCCTTGCGCGGTCGGGCTGCGGGCAGTGCGAGATCACAGGTTGGTATTTTTACGTGACTCCAGAGGCCTCACCGCCTGCACCTTGTGGAAGCCAGGACCCTGCCCATCACCAGGTGCCGGTCGGCCCGATGAGGAGCTTTCCCAGCCCAGAAGAGGTGAGTCCGGCGGTTGGCCACCGCGCCCATCGGCCTCCCTGGCGTGGGTGAGGCTGGGGTGCAGCTTGCGCCACCGGCCCGTGGTGCCTGGCGGAGGCAGCAGCGGCCTGGACGGACACCGGGCGATCCAGGTCCCGGAGCCTCGATCGGGCGGGCCGGGGCCTCGGCCGGGCTCGGAGCCCGCGGCTAGGCCGGCCCCGGAAACCGCGCGCGCCGCCCCGGCCCGGCCCGCGCCCTCGCCGCCGCCGGCGCCCCCTCGCGCCCCGGGCGGGCCGTGCAGCGGGCGCCCGGCGGGGAAGGCGGGGCGCGGGCCGGGGCGGCGCCGAGCCGGGCCGGGGGCGCGGAAGATGGCGAGTGTGGGGTTACAGTTCCAGGCGCGCGCGGGGGACGCGGACCCGCAGAGCCGGCCCCTGCTGCTGCTCGGGCGGCTGCACCACCTGCTCCGCCTGCCCTGGAGCCACGTCCGCGGGAAGCTGCAGCCCCGGGTCACCGAGGAGGTGAGCGGGCCGCGGCCGCCATGCTCTGCCGAGGCCCAGGCCGGGCGGCGCCGGGCTGTGTTGGAGGCCGCGCGGGGCCGGCCATGGCCCGGGCCGCGCCACCTGCGCCAGCGGGCCCTGCATGCCGGGAAGCCCGCAGCAGCGCCGCCTGCCTCTCCTCGTGGCCTGTGGCCCTGGCCTCGCTTTCATGGAGGCCGGCCGAGGCCCGTGCACTCGGGGTTTCAAGTGTTTGAAGCAGAGTGTCCCTGACAGGCCTTCCCAGCAGTGCCCGGTTTTCCGGGGCTGGAAGGAGGTGGCGAGAGATGACGGGCCTGCCGGCAGGCCAGGTGCCACGCGGCCCCGTGTGAAGTCGGCTCTGTCTCCTGTCTCCCTTTGATCTAGCTCTGGCAGGCCGCCCTGGCCACACTCAACCCCAACCCCACGGACAGCTGTCCCCTGTACCTGAACTGCGCCACCGTGGCCGCCCTGCCCTCCAGGGTGAGCCGGCACAACAGCCCCTCTGCCGCCCACTTCATCACCCGGCTTGTGCGGACCTGCCTGCCACCCGGAGCCCACCGGTGCATCCTGGTGAGTGCAGAGGGTCCGAGTCCACCCAGATCCTGACAGGAACACGGGTGCGTCTGCCCTCCCGCCCTGCACACGAGGCCCCCAGGAAGCAGTTTACCCCAGATCAGTTTTAGTGGCAGATCTGAGGCTCAGGCCTAGATTGCTTCACAGGCACAGGAGCCTGTAAGGCAGTGGACAGCATCTGGTGGCCAATGTTTTCTTTCTCATGTGGCTGTGGGTCACTGGAGACCCAGTAAGGGCACCCAAGGGTAGGCCTCAGCCTTTGTGGGCCTCTGCCTGGGTTTACTCTGCCTGGAGTGGGCATCAGGGCGGTGCTGGAGTGTGGCTGCCCAGCAGCCCATGGTGGCAGCCCTGTGGCCTCAGTCTCCTTGCCTCTCTCCTGCTCCAGATGGTCTGTGAGCCACCTGACGTCTTTGCTTCTGCCTGTGCCCTGGCCCGAGCCTTCCCGCTCTTCACCCACCGCTCAGGGGCTTCTCGCCGCCCAGAGAAGAGGACCGTCACGGTGGAGTTCTTCCTGGTGGGACAGGACAACGGGCCAGTGGAAGTGTCCACATTGCAAGTGGGTGTCTGGAGAGCAGACCATGCTCCTGGGCCCTGGGGGCTCAGGCGGGGAACCCCCGCCCTTCCCTGTGGAAGGGCAGCTGTGCTTCTTGGGAGCCCCGAGAGGGCAGCAGGCCCCTTGCCCGCAGGATGGGCTTTGTTTTCAGGGTCCTGCTGTGTTTATTGGCCAGTGTTTATTGGGCATCCAGATGGTACCGGGCATTTCCGTGTATTATTCTGCATCCCGTTCACCACTCTCCTCACCCGCTTTATGGAGCCCTTTTACACGCTAGATCACGTGAGCCTACGCATAGTCCTTTGCAGGTGGGCAAGGCTGAAAGCAGTTTACAACCTCATTGTGTGTCAGGGTCTGACGCTGCGTTCCCTTCTGATGTCCCCCATGCCTGTGGCCCTGCCCTGCCCACCTCCACCCCAACAACTAGGCCAGCTTGTCCCTTCTCCTGCTTCTGAGCTCAACCTCCACTTCCATCTCAGGAAGGCTCTAGCCTTGGGTCCCAGGAGAGACCCCCATGCCCCAACGGGGGCTTGGTCTGCCATCTCCTTGGCCAAATTGGAAGGAAGGAGAGAGTGTCCATTTCTGCCATCTTGAATCACTTCTTTCTTCTTCACCTCCACACTTAAAAACAACAACAACAACAAAAGACATAGTCTGATTGCTTTGCTTTGCTTTTCTTAATTCTCTTTCCCTACCCACCTAACAAAACCTAGTTTCTGAAACATTTTTGAGAGCCACTGTGCCTGCTAGCCCAGAGCATGGCCAGCCCTCCTCCAGGCTTGCCTGATGAGCCCCACCCTGCCCACTGCTTCCAGCATTCCCTTCATGGCCTCTCTGGGCTCCATCCAGCAGTCAGACACGGACCACGGCTCCTTCCCTTTAAGGAGTCCCTCCTGAGCTCTGGGCCCCCGCCTTCTGATCCTCTTCTGCCTCCCTCTCTTCCCACCTATTGCTGGCCCTTTCCCCTTCCTACCCTTGCTACATGGCCTCCTGCCCAGCCACAGTGGACTTCCTGCTACCCATTGGCTTGCCACGCTCCATGTGGCCTTTATGTGGCCTGGGACTCTCAGCCTCCCCTGGCCCTGGTGCTCTGAGTGCCAGGGCCTCCCAGTCCTCTTGCGCAGCCTCCGTGGATTGGTGTGTGCTCATTCTCAGCTGGCCTTGATCCTGCAGAGATCTTTGGGTTTTAGAGTCTGGCCTGGTGCCTCACACGTAGTAGGTGTTCCCATACACATGGACACAGCGAACCAGTGCCCCTCCTCGGAAGCCTAGGCCTGCAGTCTTTGTATTCAGTCCTTCCCAGGGGTCAGAGCGCTGAGCTTGCCAGGGCCACTAAGTCACACTTGCCTCCCTCAGGGCCGGTCCTCTGGCACTGACTCACGTCTCACACAGGTCATAAGCGGCTGACAGGCGGCAGGGCCGGCGCAAGCACAGCTCATATTTGAGCTGTCAGGTCCCAGGCCTACCTTGCAGGCTCTGGGGCTTAATTACCTGGGACAGGCAGAGGCTCTTGCTGCGATCAGACAGCGGGGGTGGTGGCCTGGCTGGTGGAATCAACCCGCACCTGCCCTCCTGACACACTGACTGGCTGGGGGAGGTGATGATAAACTTAGTGCCACCGCCCTGCACCCCCTCAGGCCCTGTGCTGCTTGGCTCTTAATATCCACTCCCTCCAGCGAGCACAGAGGCACTGATGCAGCCAGCTCTCTGGGCTTTCAAGGCAGTGGGAACCATGATGGGGCAGGAATGCCCTCCAGTCAACTGGGAGTGGGGCCCTGTGGCAAGCGGGGGCCTTGGGGCCAGGTTGGAGCACCACCCCTGCTCTGCAGAAGCACCTGTCACGGGGCTGACACCTTGTGGGTCTGGTGAAGTCCTCTCAAAGGTTGCTGCTCCCTCCTGGGGGCTGGTGGCTAGCTAGGCTTCCCCAGGCAGGGCCACGCCCCATTTCTCCCTTCCACTCCTGTGTCCAGGGCAGGCCATCCACTGACAAGGAAGACAGGGCGGTGAGACTCGTGTGCCCTTCAGGGACCCAAGACACACACACTCAGGGGACTGAGGGGGGAAAGCACCTTCCTAGCTCCGGGGGCGGTGCAGGGGAGAGTCTCAGAAGCTTTTACCTCCCCTGCCCCTTGATGCCCTCTGAGCTGCCCCCCAGCCACCCCCCAGGGTCCTGGGATCTGCCTCTGAGGTCTTTGGGTCCCTGGAGAAGTAGATGGGGAGGGGCCTCCCCTTCCCATCCAATGCCAGGGCCCCAGGGATAATCTTTTGCATTTTTTCTAGTGCTTAGCAAACACCACAGAAGGCGTGCGGCTGGCTGCCCGCATCGTGGACACGCCCTGCAACGAGATGAACACAGACGGCTTCCTCGAGGTGCGTGGCCCTGCCATGCGGGGAGGGGCCAGGTGGGGGCTGGGGCCAGGCCCCGGGCAGAGGCCAAGGGAGCCAGGGCTGCTTCCATGAGGCTCTGCCATCCCCCCTGCCCCATGGAGAGCGTGGGGAGGACGGGGCCTCCTGGAGGCCCCGCAGCAGGGCCTGCAGCTGCAGGAAGTGAGTGTGGAGAGCGAGCCTGTCCTCCCCTGGGCTTAATCAGGAGAGGCCGCACCAGCCTCGCAGTGAGCTGCTCTCCCACCACACATGCATCGGCCCCTCTCTGGCCCTGAGCCAGTCTCGCCTCAACCCAGGCCTTCACATGTCCCCTGGTGGTGTTTTTTCCATGAACTCGTCCAGGAGATTAGCAAAGTTGGAAAAGAATTGGGGATCGCCCCAACCATCTTCCGGGACGAGGAACTGAGGACGAGAGGATTTGGAGGTGGGTAGGGCTATGGGTTGCAGGTCTTGGCCTCCAGGAGTGGCTAGGGTTACCTGGGTGGCAGGGGGTCCTAGGGGCATTTGGCACAGTGTCCCACACTTCATCCTGCTGGTGACGTGAGAGGAGTCGGCCTGTGTCCCAGCCCAAGGCCAGAGCCTGGGAAGCAGGCCATATCTGGGGGAGGGCGGGGCAGCCGTCCAGGTTCTGAGGTCGACTCTGGAGGCTCTGAGACCCGAGTCCTCCCCCTGCCTGCAGCCTCCTCACGCCCTGCACAGCCGGCTCCCAGGCCAGCTCAGCAGGGCCTTTCCGTTCCTCGAATACACAAGTTCACATCCACATCGGGGCCTTCACACGGGTGGCTCTCTCCTTCTGGGATACTTTTCCCCAGGACACGCACATGGCAGAGGCTGTCCTGTTCCGAATGTCTCAGCCAGTGTCACCTCCTTCCCTAATGGTTCAGGTCCATCCTCCCCTGTTGCCTGTGAACTGCAGCACAAGGACACAATGGCTAGGCTGCCTGGAGGGCTTTCAGACTGACTAGGGGAGGGCCACCATCACAGTTGTCTATGGCTGCCAAGCAAGTCACCCCCGAGATAGCTGTCCGCTGAAGGCAGCACACATTGTCACACCTCTGCAGGTGAGGACCCTGCTGACCTGGGGCTTCTCCCCTGTGTCGCCATGTGGGGCTGGGGCCAGCTGCAGGCTCCCCTGGGGCTGCTATCTACTTCCAGGAAGGAAGCAGACCTCAGAGCGAGGCCTCCAGGGAGAGAGTGGGAAAAAGTGGCTGAAATAACAGGAGCACCGGTCCTCCTTGGGCTCATGTCTCAGAGTCTACTGGGCTCTTGGTTAGAGATGAAATGCTGGAGAACTTCCCATGCTGAGGGGGAGGGGGCTGCACAGGATGTGAATACCAAAACCAGGGACTAGTGGAGGCACGGGTCACTTATGTCAGGAACGGTTTCTCAGAGGAGGTGACGTTTGCACTGAGTGCTGCAGGATGAATAGGAGTTTGCCAGGCATCTCTCATTTGTCTGTTGGTAGCTCTTATCTTGGTTGCTGTGGTTGTGCAGCTCAGCATTGGGGGCACTTTGAGGCATGGCCTGTGCCCTCAGCAGACCACACTTTTCTCAGGAATATGGAGCCTGTGAGCAGAGAGTGAGGGAGGGAGGCAATGTGCAGAGGCCACGGGAGCGGGTGGGAGCAGTGCATGCGGGCCCTGCGTGCACAGGGGCTCAGGGCTCGGAGTGGTGGGGACAGGCGGGGCGGGAGTGGCCTTGAAGCATCATCCAAAAATCATTTTGTTCTACAATCCTGTTCTTTTCCTCCTGGACACGACACAATATTTTTTCCCTTAGCGGGTTTGCTTGCCTAACAATCCTTCGCCCAGGATCCTTTGCAGCCTCAGATGTTGGAACTAATTTGCATTCCCCAGTCCCACTCGGCTGGGACAGGAGGGGGCAGGGAGCACAGGCTGGAGCAGCAGGCTCTCAGGGAGAAGGTGGGCCCGTGGGGTGCCGGGAACCTCACCTTCCTCCTCCCCACACAGGAATCTATGGGGTCGGCAAAGCTGCCCTCCACCCCCCAGCTCTGGCCGTCCTCAGCCACACCCCCGAGGGAGCCACGCAGACCATTGCCTGGGTGGGCAAGGGCATCGTCTACGACACCGGGGGCCTCAGTATCAAAGGCAAGGTGAGGCAGGGCCCTGGGGAGGGTCTGGCGGGCTCCTCCACCCTACAGGGGGTCCAGGAGGCAGCAAGGTTTCTGGGAGCTCCGAGGTGGGGGCTCAGGGACAGCAGGCTCTGGGCTTGTCCGCGTTCTGAAAAGGGTCAGCTTTGTGTGGGATGCCTCGATTCCATGGCCAGCCTTCATCCAGGAGTCAGGAACCCAGAACTCTGGACGGGGCCCAGAGAGCAGGCCACGGAAGTGACTGAAGGGATAGGACACAGACGGGTGGGCAGGGTTCACAAATTGGGTGGTGCCCATGTCTCCAGGTCGGCCCCAGGTTTCCAGGAAGAAAAGGCTGAGTGATCCAAACAGGCTCCTCAGGAACACAGGGCCCCAAAAGCAGGGGAATGAGCTCTCTGGGGTGCCCCTGGGAGGCCCATGGGGTGGAGCTTGGCTGTGGAGCATCTGACCACAGCTGCGCCTACACAGCCCGCACCCCGGGTGTGTGTCTGACTGCTTACTCCTGACACCTGTGTGGAGGGGCCTCCGAGCTGGGGCCTGGCAGTCAGAGGAGGACTGGGAAGCATATCCCACGAGATCCTGGAGCTCTGCTAGGGAGGGATGACCTCAGCTCATCCAGCCCTGGCAGTGGAAGCTGGCTGTAGCCCATGGGGCTCCCAGAGGCGTCCTGCTGGCCAAAGGGCGTGTTAAAAGTTTCAGTTTGCTTACCATCACTTAAAAACATGAGGGATTCTCACAAAAGACTGGATTTCTGGCCCTTTGTAAACCCAGAGCTTACAACACTGCTGCTGTACCTTCTCCCTGGCAGCCCCGCGGGCTGAGTGGTAGCTGCTTGTGGGTGTGGGTGTGGGCATGGCCTGCATGCTCCAGCTGACCTCAGGACCCACCAAGCCCTGTTGTCTCCCCAAAGTAGAGTCCCAGTGTTGCTTGCTACTTAGGCTAAGGATTTGCACCACTGGGTTTTGCATTTCCTGCGTCTAATACAGTAGGGATGGATGATTGGCTTCTTTTTTAATATCTCTCTTTTAAACAAAAAAATTATCTCTGGGACTAATCAGGAAATGGAACTCATAATACAAGTTTAAAAATAACCCCACCTATAGTGAACAGCCAGGGCTGGGATTTAGTTCAGTTGGTAGAACGTCACTCTGCAGTCTCTGAGGTCCCGGGTTCGATTCCCAGCACCACAACAATGGGAGAAGGATGTGGCAATACACTCCTGAAGGAATCTCAAAACAATCAGCCATTGAAAACCCTATGAGGGTCGCTATGAGTCAGACAGGACTCGGTGGCACCTAACAACAACAGTGAACACCAGGAGAAGGACATGGCAATCCACTCCTGAAGCATTCCTGAAACAGCCACTGAAGCAGCCCAGCCACTGAAAACCCTGTAAGGGTCACTATAAGTTGAGCCTGACTCGACAGCACCTAACAACAACTCAAATCAGTGAACATTCTCTTCTATTGAATTCTATACATATTATGCCAGTAAACAATTAAAAAGAAAATAAATATGTCGGTATTAATAAACAGCAATGTATTAACACTTCAAATATCATTAATGTATTTTTTAATAGAAAAAAAATGTAAGCCTCCATTCTCCATCTGTAGTAATGGACATTAATATCTGGGTTTGAGCCTGAGCTCCTGCAAATATGCCTTCATCAGATTAACCTTCTCCACACACCTGTGTTGACAGACAGTGGAGCCATGATTATCTGTCCCCACTGGCAGTGGGTCTGAGAATGTGGTTAGTTTAACTGTGAGGCGTTTCTGCAACACAAAGCAACTGATACACAGAGACCCAGAAAAACCTCATTTCATGGTATATTCCAGAAATTGCAGTGCTGACCATGTCTTCATATCGATGAGATTCATTCTAGTAGCCTTCAAATATCTGTGGATCAAAAGCATCTTAAAAAACACACCCGAGGGTTCACACAGAATGAAGGAACGAGAGGGACTCGGGTCCCCTGTCTGTACTTTTACCTTCAAGATGCTCTCGAGCTTTATTTTGAAGCCACAGGTTCAATGTAGGGTTCTGTAAAGCTGCAGCCCTGGAGGCTCCAACTCACCAAAGCCAGCTACGCAGGCCTGCCCTGTCAAGCCCTTCTCAAGGGCTGAGTCTGCACGCCAGGGCAAATAGTTAGCTGGCTGTTATCGCCTCGTGTGATACCTCTGGGGTGGCCAGAAGAGCCACCAGAGTGTAGGGTGTCTCCCATGGCTCTAGGCCACCCTCCAAAAATGAGACCATAGGCCTGGTGTCTTCCTGGGGTCAAACTGGCCTGCAGACCCTGGACAGATGAATGACTGGTATCTGAGCACCATGCAGTCATAACTAGCCCACCTGCCCCTGCACCTGGTACTGTTCCACGTTGATTCAAGGCGAACCAGGGGCTTTTTCTGAACTTTCCTGGGTCTTGGACATGGGGCTGGGCAGGGAGGCTTCAGTGGTTGACAGAAGGATCCCAGTTTGGACCAGAAGGTGCTCATAGCTTCATTCAAGGGCTAAGCAAGAAACTTAACACAGTGAGCATTTGTTCAAGGAGCTACCTCAAGAGCAAATAGTGTGAAATCATCACTACTCAAGAAGCAAATTAGGTGGTGCCACCAAAGCTCCCAATTTTTCAAGAACAATTGCAACTGCATTTGTAAAGATTTCAAAGGCAGGCCATGATCTGTAGACTCACAGGTGTCAGATATTGCTTAGGACCCCTTTATACCCTTACAAAGTACTGATCCCAAATAGGTTTTGTTTATAATGATGATATTTACTGATATTTACTACTCTGGGAATTAAAATTGAGATGTGCAAAAGATATTTATAATTCACTTGAAAATAACAATACTAATCTGTCACATGTTAACATAATTAGTAGCTTTATCAAAGTAACTATGTTTTCCAAAATGAAAAAAAGTTGGGCAAAGCATAGCTTTGTTGTACGTTTTTGCAAATCCTTTTCGTGTCTGCCTAATAGAAGATGGCTGGGCTTTTGCATCTGCCTGCACACTTAGTCTATTGTAGTATGTTATTTCAGATGAAATATATCAAGAATATCTGTCTTCGCACACTTATCATCGGAATAGGGAAAAGCTTTTAGTGCTTTTTGCAGATAACTGTGGACATTCTTTGCTATTACACCAAAACTCGACAAGTGGTCGTTTCTTAAAAAACTTGGTTATGATGTGAAATCTGAAGCCATGTGGGTGAACTTCTGTCTTCAGCATAAGACATGATTCTTTTTAATATCACGATGGATCATTTGGAGAATATTGGCTCAGGGAATTAGCAGAAGCTCTAAGTGTTGACACATTTCCTTGTATGAAGTCAAGAGCGCTTGCTCCTTGGTGTCCCCTGAGAGTAGTCCTTCAGTGTGAAGGAGCTGCACGCTAGTACTCACAAAGCTTCCAAAGTCTCACCAGGGCCTGGGGTGCACTGGAGTTATTGCTGGCAGGTAGTGCCTGTTCATTTGCAGCCACCACATTCTGGACACCTTCACGTCTCTGTTGTCCTGAGCAGTGGCTAGCTGAGTTTGTCACCCACAGAGCCACCCCAGAGTCTCTACTGTGCCACCCTAGCAGAGGCCATGACAGTGCGTCCCATCCCACAGAATGATGACAGTGGCTTGTACTTAGACTGGAGGCTTTCAGAGTAAATGTTACTGCTACAGCAGGGGAGTTGTTGAGTGACAGGGGCATTGCTCTGTTTCCCTAAGAGATCACAGAGAGGAACCCAGTGGCTCCTTGTTCACTTTGGGGCCACAGCCTCTATCGTGCAGGGGCTCCAGCCCACTCACGAAAAGCAACTACTGTACCATTGGTACAAGGGTCAACCCAGTGAAATCAGCGAACGGCACTCGAGTATCACGACGCAAAACAGCTCTCTGTGAAAACAGAAGTGATGTGCAGAAATTGACCCACTGTATGAAATCAATTGAGCTATAGTTGGAAGCTTGACATTTTTCTCCTGTGATTGGGAGGGGGCACCTGTGACAGGGATTCAGGGTGTTCCATGAACTCCTGGCCGGAGATGTTCTGTGTGTGGACTGTTTCGACGTGGTTTGATGCCAGCCCTGAGGCCTCATTTTCCGTTGAAACTGCCCTGCGCTTTCTCGCCGATTAGGTCAGAAAGATGGCTGCTTTTCAATAGGGCTGGCTGGATCGTGTGCACTCAACTTAATTATAAAAGCAGCTCAGCCTATATCTAAAAATACTTTCCACTAAAATTCAAGGCTCCTGTAACACAATAAGGATTCAAAAATCACTCAGCATATTTCAAGGCCACATCCTTACATCTGAGGACCTGTTGTTAATTTAAAAGGCAAACTTGTCCATTAGAGCCGGGAACCTGTAAAGTATAGAAATGTGCAGGCGCCCTCCAGGAGCTTATGGAAGGTGATGTTCCCATATGCAGCATCTCCTTAGACTATCTGAACCTGGAGACAGGACTGAGCTCTGTAGGGCAGGGATGGCCCCCCTGCTCTTGCTGGAATCTCAGTGACATGAGGGGTGACCGGGTGTAGAGTTGGCAGCTGGGTGGGAACCAGAGGAAGAATAGGAGGGGCAGGAGTGCAGAGCTGGGCCCACCCAGAGGAGCTATAGGAAGGGCTGAGTGGGGCAGGCAGTGGAGGGGAGAGGGCTTCACGTAGGTGTTGCAGGGACCAGCCGAGTCTGAGAGTTGCACAGGGGTGGGAGGGTCACATGCCCCACTGGGTGGGGAAAGGAGCCCTTGCTTGGAGGACAAGTAGGCAGAATGCAGACGGGCCGCTATTGCCGTGGCTGGAGATGGTGACGCCACAGTGAGGGCAGCAGCCCTCAGAGCTGAGCCCCGGCAGCCATCGTGCTGCATGGGGAGCTGAAGCTCCAGGCCCTCCCTGCTGTGACTATGGTAGGGACCTGTGACAAGTAGAGAGTGCAGGTGAGGCAGCTCTTTGGCAAACGTTTCACCTCCAGGGTTTCATATTCCAGAGAGACCCCCAGCTGCAAGCACCACCAGCTTCCAGGCTTCTGGATAGAAAGGCCCTGCAGCCGGGACCCCAGGCTTCCACAATAGCCACACCACCAAGGTCACAGGTTTCGCGTGCAAGGTGCCGGCATCCATGTGAGAGCCTGGCCCCACCAGTTGGTTCTGCAGCTCTGGGTGTCTCCTTGGTCTCCTCCCATGACATCTTTACTACTTATTGTTGCTAGGTGCCAGCAAGTGGGGTCCTACTCATAGCGACTCTGTACAACAGTATGAAAAACTCCCAGATTCTGTGCCAGGCACACAATCTTATTTATTTTTTAAGCCCATTGTGGCAGACACTGTGTCAATCCATCTAGTTGAGGGTCTCCTCTTTTGTTGTTGTTGTTGACCTGCCACTCTCCAAAACATGATGTCCTTCTCCAGGGATGAGTCCCTCCTGACATGTCCCAAATATGTGAGATGCAGCCTAACCATCCTTGCTTCCAAGGGGCACTCTAGGTGGAACTTCTTCTAGGACAGATCTGTTGGTTCTTTTGACAGTCCATGGTATATTCAATATTCATCTCCAGCACCTTAATTCAAAAGCATCAATTCTTCTCCAGTCTCTCTTATTCAATGTCCAGCTTTCACAGCCATATGATGTGATGGGAAATACCATGGCATGAGTCAGGTGCACCTTTGTCTTCAATGTGACATCTTTACTTTTCAACATTTTAAAGAGGTCTTTTGAAACAACTTTTCCCAATGCAACCTGCCTTTAGATTTCTTGACTGCTGCTTCCATGGCTGTTGATTATAGAAACAAGTAAAGCAAAATCTTAAACAACCTCAATCCTTTCTCCATTTATTGTGAAGTTGCCTACTGACACAGTTTTAAGGATTTTTGTTTTGTTGATGCTGAGTCACAATCCATACTGAAGACTGTGTTCTTTGATCTTCATCAGTAAATGTTTCAGATCCTCTTCACTTTTAGCAAACAGAGTTGTGTCATCTGCATAATGCAGGTTGTTAATGAGTCTTCCTCCAATTGTGATGCTGCGTTATTCATAAAGTCCAGATTCTTGGATTATTTGCTCAGCATAGAGATTGAAGAGGTATGGTGAAAGGATATAGCCCTGATGCACACCTTTCTTGACTTTAAACCAAACAATATTTCCTTGTTCTGTTCAAATGACTGCCTCCTGGTCCATGTACAGATTCTTCATGAATACAGTTAGGTGCTCTGATATTCCCATTTTTGAAGTGTTATCCATAATTTGTGATCCACAGAGTCATATGCCTTTGCATAGTTGATAAAACATAGATAGACATCTTTCTGGTATTCTCTGCTTTCAGTTAATATCCATCTAACATCAGCAATGATGTCCCTGATTCCACACCGTCTTTTGAATCTGGCTAGGTTTTCCAGCAGTTCTCTGTCTATATACTGCTGCAGTTGCTTTTGAATGATCTTTAGTAAAATTTTGCTTGTGTGTGATATTAATGACATTGTTCAATAATTTCCACATTTGGTTGGATCCCCTTTCTTGAGAAGAGGCACAAATACAGATCTCTTCCAGTCAGTTGGCCAGGCAGCTGTTTTCCAAATCTCTTGCATAAACAAGTGAGCACCTCCAATGCTGCCTCTCTTTATTGAAACATCACTATTGATATTCCATCAATTCCCAGAGCCTTGTGTTTCACCAATTCCTTCAAGGCAGCTTCTACTTCATCCTTCAGTACCATTGGTTCCTGATCATATGCAGCCTCTTGAAATGGTTGGTCATCCAACCAATTCTTTTTTGTATAATGACTCCATGTATACCTTCTATCTTCTTTTGATGTTTCCTGTGCTGTTAAATATTTTCCCTATAGAATCCTTCACTATTGCCACTCGAGGCTTGAAGTTTTTCTTCCCTGGCTTGAGAAAAAAAGTGTGTTCTTCCCTTTTGGTTTTCTGTCTCCAGCTCTTTGTACATGTCATTATATTTGATTTTGTATTCTCAAGCTGCCCTTTGAAATCTTCTGTTTAGTTCCTTAACATCATAATGTCTTCCATTTACTTTAGCTGCTCAATATTCAAGGGCAAATTTCAGAGTCTCTTTTGACATGTAATTTGGTCTTTTCTTTTTTTTCCTGTTTTTTTAATAACCTTTTGCTTTCTTCATGAATGATGTCTTTGATGTTATGCCACAACACGTCTGGTCTGTCATTCGTGTCTAATGCATCAAACTTATTCTTGAAGTAGTCTCTGAACTGGGGGGGGAGGGGGGATATACTCAAGGTCATACCTTGGCTCTTGTACACTTGTTCTAATTTTCTTCGGTTTTAGTTTGAACCTGCCTATGAGCAATTGATGGTCTGATCCATAGTCAGCACCTAATCTTGTTCTCATATTTGATATTAATACTCAGGAGCCCCAAAGTGCTACTGAAACTAAGAGGGTCTAGCCCTTCCTTGGCTATCACAGCTCATTACTTCTGGACAGTGGCTGCCCCCAGCTTGTGGGAGTGTCATGCATTCTGGGGCTGCACAAGTGGCCTGGGGAGCCTGGTGGGCAGCGGGGCCTGGGATGCTGCTCTGGCTGGGGTGGAGCCCAAGGGACTGCTGCCACCTGGACTTCCCATTCATGTGTCTTTCTATCCTGGTCTCTTTGTGCCACTGCAGACCACCATGCCAGGGATGAAGCGAGACTGTGGGGGTGCTGCCGCCATCCTGGGGGCCTTCCAGGCTGCCATCAAGCAGGTGAGTGCAATCCCACTGTCCACAGGTGCTTGGACTGGACTCTGTCCCATGGGCTCCACCTCCCCCTTCTCACTGCCTCTCGGGGCCTTTCTGGGCCCCTTGAGCTTCCTGCCATCTGCAAAGGCTGCTCTAGATAGGCCTCACTCCCACCTGAGCACGGGTCCACTCCTGCCCGATGCTCAGGGCTCAGTGTAGACTGGATACCCTGAGAGCATTCAGTGATGTTGATGGCCCCAAACCACCAGGCCCATGGCAGGCAGGAGCTCAGTGCACCATTCTGAGCACCTCCCCCAGGGCCCTTGTGGGTAGTGAACCTTGTCTAGGAAGTGTCTCCCCAAGATGGAGCCCCCCCAACTCTGAGGCCATCTCCCCCACACAACTGGCCTCCTGCCTCCCTTGCCTCTGCAGAAACCCCTGAGCAACCTCCTTGCCTGGTGGCTGTCACCACTGGGAGGGCTGGGTCACAGGCTGTGGAGCCCAGAGGTCCCTGAGCAGTGAAAGGGGCTGACGATTGGGTGAGGAGTGGGCACTGACCATCAGAACCTGTGCAGCAGGAGCTCCTTTGTGTAGCAGCGTCAGACCAGCTTTGCCAAGGCTGACCCCCTGGTGGCACTGGGCACAGGACATTCCTGTCCCATAGGTGCTGCCTATGAGGCCAGGTTTTTTGGGGTGAACCTGAAATTGAAAAGCAAGCATAGAGGGTCTTGGCACGTAGTTCCTGGTTCAGACTGGTCATGTGTCCTCCTGGTACCCTGAAGGGAGAATCACAGACATCTGGGGAAGAGGGGGCATTCCACCTGCTCGGGCTTCCTGCTTTACTTTGTGCCCCCCACTCTGCCTGTGTGGCTCCATCCAGCAGCCCTCTAACGGGGACATTGGAGGTGCATGGGACTCTGGGGTGGCACATCCAGGAGCTGGGCCCCACAGCCAGGCTGGCCCTTGCCTGGGCCCTGTGGAAAGGCCTCCTATGAGGTGAGGCCAACTGGTAGGAAGGGTGTGCTGGAGGGCACTTGCTGGCTCTTGTCTGAATGGAGCCATTGCTTTGTGTGGGTGCAGAGGAAGGTTTTGAGGAGTTACATGGCTGGCACTCCATGGCTGGTCTGCCTTCACCACTGGTTACTGCTCCAGGGCAGGGTCTGTGCAGGCACCTGGGACAGCTTCTCTGGGAAGTGCTCAGCAGGGCGGTTCTTCTGGTCTTGAATTCCCTTCTCATGGAAGGCCACTTGGCATCTAAAGTGGTGCATCTGCTAGGTGCCCTGAGGGGTATCAGGAGCCCTCCACCTGCCAGGGCCATGCCTGGGGGCTAAAAGTGCTGAGGGTCCCTGGCTGTAGATGAAGATCCTCCTCCCATGGGAGCCCTAGCCTGCTGGCTCTTCAGTTAACGCTGATGCCCATTTGGCACTGATGTCTGCCATCATCCTCTTGAAGAGCCACAAAATAAACAATGATGGCTGCCACAACCCAAAGACAGCCTGGGTCCACATCCACACTGTGGGCGTCAATAGATGGAAGAATAGATAAACGGGGGGTGCTGTTTCTTACAGTGGAGTTCTGATTACTAACTGTAGATGGAATGATGGGAATAGGCAGTCAGGATGTGGCAGACAGTCCCATAGCAATCGATCCAGGTGAGAAGAATCAACCAATGCCGAAGGTGGAGATGAGAGTAGGGTGGGGCCGGGATGGTGAGATGGCTCCGTGTGGCCATGCAGGTCACCACTTGGAACTTTGCAGTGGGGATCCAAGGCAGCCCCTGGCACTGGGTGTCCTTCTGCATCTCTGCAGGACCCACTTGGCTCAAGCAGCTCACAATAAGCCAGGATTCCAGCCTTGCCACCCTGGCCCCCTTGGGCACATCCACTGTGAGGTGCTTGCCCCATGGGGAGCCCTGGTCCCAGGAGCTTCCAGCATTGTCCTGGATGGCGGGGAGCTCCTGGCACCACCGAGCTCTGCTCTTTACACCTGGGGGCTTCTCTCTGTCTGTGGGTCCGAGAGCTCCCAGCTTGCCCTTCCCCTTCCCCAGGGCACTCGCCTACAGCCAGAGCCTCTGCCCACTTCTCCCTCCAGGGTTTCAAAGACAACCTCCATGCGGTGTTCTGCTTGGCTGAAAATGCCGTGGGGCCCAACGCCACTCGGCCCGATGACATCCACCTGCTGTACTCAGGAAAGTAAGGCCAGGCCCTCTCTTCCATGCTGGCCCTGTTGTTGAACTCAGACTCCTTCTTCCTGGGGCCAGGCGAGGCACCCGAGCCTGCGGGGTAGAAATGACCCTCCCCTGCCACCTTCCTGTAGTGTCTTGTAGGGATGATGTCCTGCCCTAGGAGGTGGGGGAGCTATAGGGATGGGGCCCTGAAGGGTGGTCTCCTCTATTTCTGAGGGCATTGCTCACCCCTGGGGAGCTGCAGCCCTGAGCTAGTGCCCCCGCCATGTCCAGGACAGTGGAAATCAACAACACAGATGCTGAGGGCAGGCTGGTGCTGGCAGACGGAGTGTCCTACGCCTGCAAAGACCTGGGCGCTGACATTGTCCTGGACATGGCCACGCTGACCGGGGCCCAGGTGGGCACCACCACACTCTACACCTTGCAGCAGCCCTGGGACCCCACATGCGCCTGGTGCGAGGGTGGGGGCAGCAGGTGGGGGCAGTGGCTGCTGTCGCTCAGCGTTCACCACGGTGGGGCAGAGGCTGCCCCCCATGTGCTCAGTGTCCGTGGCTCCTCTCTCCCCGCCTCTCTCTCACTTGGCTCTGCCGCCTCTCCCGGGTTTATTCTCTGCTCTTCGCCCCTTCCGCCTCTTGTGTTTCTCTCCTGCCCTTGTGTTCTGGATGCTTCCCGCCCCCCTCCCAGGGCATCGCCACGGGGAAGTACCACGCGGCTGTGCTCACCAACAGCGCCGAGTGGGAGGCGGCCTGCGTGAAGGCCGGGCAGAAGTGCGGGGACCTGGTGCACCCTCTGGTTTACTGCCCTGAGCTGCACTTCAGCGAGTTCACCTCAGCCGTGGCCGATATGAAGAATTCCGTGGCGGTAGGCTGGGGTCTGGGGTCAGGGGCGAGGGGTCAGGCCTGTGCACACCAGAGCCCATGCATGGAAGGCACAGGTGCCCCCAGGCGGAAGCAACAGTGGAGGTGGGACCCCAAGCAGAGGTGAGGGCACAGGCAGATGCTTAGGAGGAGGCAGCAGGGGGACCTGCCTCTCCCAGACCTCCCTGCCGTGTGGACAGGGGATATCCTCCCCAGGCAGGCCCTGGTCAGCTGCCTCAGCAGGCCCTTCACTGGTACCCCTGTGTCCTGGGGGGAGCCAGACCCCCTGACCCTGGCCAGAGCCCTCCCAGCCAGACCTCAGCTTCCCTGGCACTAGGTCCCACCACCCACCTGAGCTCCTTGCAGATACTAGGGAGGTGGTGGCTGAGGGACAGGGTCAAGACAGGAGGGACCACCAAGAGCAGGAAGTCACCACTGCGTGTCTTCCTGGCCTCCTTAGGACCGCGACAACAGCCCCAGCTCCTGTGCTGGCCTCTTCATTGCTTCCCACATTGGCTTCGACTGGCCCGGGGTCTGGGTGCACCTGGACATCGCCGCGCCAGTGCACGCTGTGAGTGCCTCCCGTGCCCAGCCTTCCCGGCCCCTGCTCATGGCCTGGCAGGCCCCCGCCCCCCTCCATACAGAGCCTCTCTGGCTCCAAAGCCAATGGCTGAGCTCATCAGAAACATTCTGTGTTGTGGCTGTGGCCCAGCCTCCGGCCAGCTGTGGTCCCCCATGGTCTCTTGTCTCTTCATCCCTGAGAACAGAGAGGCTGCTGTGTGCAGCCCCCCAGCCAGCTCATGCTCAGCATGGAGCTCAGGACCCTCCTCCTCTCCCCTCCCCACCCTCAGGAGAGGGCCAGAGCACACGGCCATGCCTAGTGCCCAGCCCCACTCGCTGGCCTGGAGGGCAGCAGGCAGGCCAGCTACCAGCAGACCAATGACTTTAGCTTGTGCTCTGGGGGCCCCTTACTGAGAAGGGGGACCCATGGGGGACCAAGGAAGCCCCTTCCACGTGGAGGCACTCTACAAGCCCAGGGTTTCTGCCCCTCTGCTCACAGGGCGAGCGAGCCACTGGCTTTGGCGTGGCCCTCCTGCTGGCGCTCTTTGGCCGCGCCTCTGAAGACCCCCTGCTGAATCTGGTGTCCCCACTGGGCTGTGAGGTGGGCCCCCAGGAGGGGGATATGGGGAGGGACTCCAAGAGACGCAGGCTGGTGTGAGGGCCTCTTCCTGCCACAGAGGAGGACACGGGCTCTACTTCACTTTGCACTGATTAATTTTCAGCAGTTGGAAGAATAGACCTTAAAAGGAGCTTGGGTTTGTTTTTTGTTTATAACGGGTGGTGATGGAAACAGGTTGTTCATTTGTCTTAAAAGACGCTTGGGGTTTGGTGGGACCTTGGGGAAGGGGCTGGAAGCTCTGGGGCTGGTTTCTGTTTGGGTGACCAGAGGTCTCAGCTTCTGCAGGCTGGGCCGCCCCCACCCCACCTCCACCCCCACTCAGGAGGCCGTTCACACTGCCTGGGCCCAGGGCCTCCCGCCTCCTTCTGGGTGGGCGCAACCCTCACTGCAGAGCCCCAGGCTGTGCTCCAGCCCGGGCTACAGGGCTGTCTAGCCACCCCACCCCTGGACAGATGTATCTGGCTGCCCGGGACCCACTCTCTGAAGCAACAGGCGTCCTCGCTGGCCCCTCAGAATTCGCTCGAAGTTGAATTAAATATGGCCACGCCATGCATGTCCTGGAGTCCTCTCGTTCTTTCTCACCGCCACTCACTGGACTCAGAGTTCCTCTGCATCCCTGGAAATAAAGTGCCCCTTTCTGGCTCGGGTCCCAAGCAAACACTTATTAACCACCTGCTGTGTACATAGCCCTAGGTGGGCCTGAAAAGGCCAGAACTGACTCCAAAGCCCCAGCCCCATCTGAGAAAACATTGCCCAGCACATTAACCTGGATTATGGGTAGCAGCAAAATGAGCAGGAGACAGCAGACCCCCAGCATGGAGATCAACTGCTGGGCTGGAGGGGCCAAATAAAGAGGAGGCAGCAGGTTCCTGGCAGGGCTGGAGGGCAGGAGCTTCTATGGGTCATTAGCTCACTTAATGGCTTGCAGTAGGCAGATCTCTCCAGCTGCCCTCCAAGGCCCACAGGAGACAGAGGTCACTGAGGTGGTCTGGCTCCTTCTTTGGGGCAGCTGGCACCGTTGCTCCCCCCACGAGGGGGCTGCGCCCGTGAGGACACAGGATGCGGGGTCAAGGAGCAGGGAAGGAACTGAGTCTCCCTTGTGTGGGCACAAAGGCAGCCTCAGGGCCAGGGACCCAGCTGGGGACCAGCTGCAGGCTTGGGGCCTGGCCTGCCTGCCTGGCATCAGGGGGGAGGGCAGGGGTGAGCCAGAGGCCTTGCTTCCCCCAGGGCCAGAGGGCGCGAGGATTCAACAACTACTTCCTCTGGCCCTGCTGAAGCCCTGGAAATGGGCAACAGGACAGAGGGCCGCCAGTGGGGCAGGTGGGCACCCACCGTCCACGTGAGTGTGGTCTCTCTGAGCGGCCGAGGGGCTGCTCAGCCTGGCCCACCCAGTGTGGACCAGGAAGGCACGCAGAGCCCGAGCAGCCAGGCCGCTCTTGCAGGGCACCACCTCATCTGGAGTGGAGATGGGAGTGGAGGAGGACCTGCCTCGGGTGGGTGGGGCTGCAGCTCTCCCCACCTTCCCCACCAGCAGTGAAGCCCTGGTGATGCAGTCCAGGTGGAGGGGCAGCAGCCTCAGGAACATGTCCCACCCTACCTGGGGTTAGAGGGCAGGTTAAACCTGGGCCTGGATGTGGTGGTGGGAGCAGGGAGTGGAGGAGGCTGCTCCCCTCACAGCAGCCAGGAAGCAGAGAGAGAGAACAAGAAACCAAGGACAAGATGCCCCCAGTAGGAGCACAGTCCCAGGTGTTGTCCCAACGTTCTGAGAGAAATGAAGAGGACAGCCAAGAATGGTAGTGAGCCATGGCCAAGAGCTGGTAGGGCTCTCCCTAGCGTCTTCTTATATCTCAATTTTATTTCTTAGTAACAATCACATCAAACAGAGAAAGAATGCATGAACTTTTTTAACTTTGTCACTGTTTCTCTAATCTCTTTTTTCTTACTATGCGCCATATAATTATACCAATCAAAGGTATGATCAACCTAAAGGTCAGGTCAAACTCTCCAGACATTCCCTCTAAATCACAAGAGATAATTGAGAAGTGACCTTCCAGGAACCATGACATCAACAACTGTTCTCAAAACTTGTTATACCACATGCACCAATAAACCTTTGCAATGTCAAAAAAGGTCACAGTGACCAGGTGGGCTACTATGCCTCTCCCTCTAGCAAGGTGGGCATCTTGGCCTTTCCAGGCAGCCTTGCCTCTCCTGATGGCCTCTCCACCACTGTGCTTGTCTTAGGTTGTCCCTCTGCTTTTTGAGGGATCGTACCCGTCATTGACTATCCAGTCCTCCTGAGGGCCAAACAGGGTGAAGGGAGATAAATTCACTGTAACATATTTGGGGGTGCAGCATTCAGGGGTAATACCCAGGGACCTGCTGCCTCAGCTAGGCCTTACCTCCTGGTGGTCCATTCCACTGTGAGCTCATCAGTGGTGAGGTCTGTGGTCTGGTGAACCAGTCACCTCCCGTGGGCCCCCTTCTGAACACTGCTGCACTGGAGACCAAGCCACCAACTCGAGTCTTTGGGGGACATTTTGTACCCAAACCACTACAGAGAAGAAGCAGGGGAGCCTGTGCCAGGCCCCAGGGGTGTTTGCAAACAGCCTGCCAGCATGCAGGCCCTGAAGTCCCAGGACCACCTTAGGTGGCCACATCAGGGGTGGGGCCTCCAGCAGGCCATGATAGATATTTAGGGGAGTGACCTGTGGTCACTTGACTCTCAGGAGTGCTGAGGTAGCGTTGAGGCCCAGTGATAAGGGCTGAGTCCTGGCTCGTGCTGGTGGCCAGGCAACCCTTTTGCTGACACTCATGAGCCTGGAGGGAGACAGAGGAATTCTTGCTATCCCATCTCTGGCTCCTGCTGCCCTGCAGAGTGGCCTCCTGGGAGGTGGGATCAGGGAAGTAATATCTGGCAAGAGGGAGACTCTGAAGGCCAAGTATGTGTCTTTATGAGTGTGTGAACTGTAGCATGCATGTGTGTGTGCACACATGTGCACTGTGGTCTGTCCCAGGGCATATGTGTGTGTCCCACTGGGTCAGATATAGGGTAGAGGGTCACTCCGCTCCCCCTTGTCCTGGCCCAGGGCCTGAGACGCTGGCCCTCCCTGGGCCACTTAGGGGCCCATCAGTGTCACTTTGTCTTTCTGTGCCACCAGAGGTGGAGGAGGTGGACTCATCTCAGTGGCACCACAGAAGGAAGGACCCTGCACCTACTGGGTATGCCGAGGCGCTATTTGATCATCTTAGAGAATCCCCACCCCCACTACAGATTTACTCTGAGTACATGCCGTCAGAGGCTGGCAACCAGCCCTCCCAACCCTTCCTCCCAGGCCTTCCCTACAAGGCACCGCACATAGGCACAGTGGCCTCTGGCCCCCAAACACGCCCCTCCTTGCTGCCACTGTGGTTAGGGTCCTGCACCTGGAGTGCACCCCTCCCACTCACATCTCCCAATGGCCCAGGGCTCCTGCCAGGGAAGGATCTGCCTTGCCCACAGGGACATGCTGGCATGCCCCCCAAAACTGTTGCTCAGGAGCTGGCCTGTGATCCCAGCAGGCCCCCCCACCCACCCAATAAATGTTGAATTTTCTTCTGGGAATCTGTGCAGAGCCTTAGTTCAGACTCTCTTCCCGGGTGAATTAGTGTTCAGCATTTTTGTTTATTTGTTTGTTCTTTAACAAAAGGTTGTTTTGGTTGGAGAATCAGCAAAAATACATGCTGCATTCGACTTCCTCTCCATTCAGGACTCAGTAAATTAGTTGTTTTTCAGTCTGCTTTGAGTCCTTGCCTCCAATGAGCCTTCAACAAGATAATGCGTTTAAAAGCCCTTGGAAAAGTACCAGCCCCACGCACGTAGGATATTGTCATCATCCAGCTCTCAGGCAGCCCTGCAGTGCGCTCTGCACCCCGCCCCCGCAGAGCTCGGCTCCTGAGCTCTCTGCAGACAGCGTCCCTCCACAGGGCCCCTGGGTAGGGCTGGGGGAAGGGCGCCTTCCTGCTCCTTCACTGCTGGGTTGGACCCCAAGACCAAGCCCACTCCCACCCTCAAACACATGCAGCGTCTCTCTGCCTTTGCAGGGGGCTGGGTCTGATCAGCACCTGGGAGCTTTCGGGGAAGGGGAGAAGCCCGCATTCCTTTGAGGACAGTGACCAGCCCTTATCCATGGGCCTTTTTTGCTTCATTCAGTCCCTGCTGTGGTTCTGAGGGCTTTTGAGATCAGGCAGGAAAACAAAACAGGGAAAAAAGCCCCCCAAATTAAAGAGCTCCGAAGCCTGGCTTTCATTCACCATCAGCAGTTAGAACAAAGGTGGCCTTTGGCCAGAACTATCTGTTCTTGTTGGCTGCCTAAGAAACTCGAGGCTGTCCTGGCCCCTCCCTCCTGGCCCTCTGGATGGATTTAGGGGTAACGGGGGGACTTACTTCCAGCTCTACCATAGACCTCTTCCTACCACGCTGCCTTCTCACAAGCTGGAGGAATTTCTGTGGGAGCCACGACCATGCCCTGTCCACGTAGTGATGCCCCAATGCCAGCTTCCTCGTCCCATATTACCAGATGCCATAGTCCTGCAACCCCTGCAGGGAGGACCCCTCTGGTAGTGCAACCTGGCTGTCAGAAGGAGCCAGAGCTGCCCTGCTGGAGGCCAGAGGGGGCTGGGAGCAGCACCCAAGGGGGCTGGCAGGAATGAGAGACTCCATGCTCCCCTTAGAGCCTCACTTCCTTGTACTAGCCAGGGGACACCACTGGAAATCTCAAGAAGAGCTCATATTTTGCCAGCAGTTCGCCATGTGCAAAGAGGCCAGCTGTGATCTTATACCTGTTCTGCACCTGCAGCAGCCTGAGGTCACACAGCAAGTCTGCGTGGGTGCAAAGGGTGAATGTGGCACTCCAGCCCCTATGGCCAGACAGATGTGGCCAGGTCCAGAGGGCTCATCACTGGGCCAACACCCAGGAAGCTCTGTGCGCAGCTCCTGCTCTGGCCTCCATGCTCCTTATCGTAAAGTGCACAGCCCCCACAAAAACTCCATGGCATTGGATGTGGTGGTGGTTTCTTGGATATAACTCCAATGGTACAGGCAATGAAAGAAAAAGAGCCAAGTTGGATTTGGGTGAAAATGTACAAATTTTGTCGTGCTTCAAGAAACAATACCAACAGAGTACAAAGGTAACACAATGGAAGGGAGAAAACAACTGCAAGTCAGACATCCAATAATGGACTGATATGCAGACTACATAAATTCTTAAAATTTAGCAACAGGGGTTGGGGATATAGCTCAATAGAATAGCACTTGCCCTGGATTTCACCCCCAGCACTACCAAAAAAAAAGAAGAAAAGAAAAGAAAGGAGAAAAAAATAGAAAGAAAGAAAGGAAGAAAGAGAGAAAGAAAGAAAGAAAAAGAAAAAGAAAAGAAAAGGAAAGAAAAGGCAGCTAGACCAATTTAGCCAGTCACCATGGCACATACCTATAAGCCTAGGTACTTGGGAGGATGAGGAAGGACGATGAAGAGTTTGAGCCTAGCCTGGGCTATATAGTGAGATCTCATCTCAAAAACAAAATACAGAAACTTCAACAATGACAAAACAAACAACCTGATAAAAAACGCGCAAAGAATTTGAATGGGCATTTCTCCAAACAAGATATACAAACGGCCATTAAGCACTTGAAAATCTGTTTAACATAACTAATTGTTAGAAAAACACAAGTCAAAACTACAATGAAATACAATCTCACATCCATTAGGATAGCTATTATGGAAAAACCAGAAAATAACAAATGTTGATGAGGCTGTAGAGAAACGGGAACCCCAATGCAGGGCTGGTATGCAGAATCGTACAGCTGCTGTGGAAAACAGTTTGGCAGTTCCTCAAAAGTTAAAAATAGAATTAACGCATAATGCAGCGATTCCACTTCTGGGTATATATCTAAAAGAAGTGAAAGCTCGGTCTCAGATTATTTTACACCCACAGTTACAGCAGTATTATTCACAACAGCTAAAACTTGGAAGCTGTTCAGGTGTCTATTAATGGATGAATGAGTAAATAAAATGTGGCAGATGCATGTGGTACACGTATAGTCACCTTTAATGTCACTGTTGTTAGGTGCTGTCAAGTCTTACCCACTCACAGTGACCCTAAGTACAACAGAACAAAACACTCCTCAACACTGTGCCATGCACACTGTCTTTTTTGTTTGAGCTCAATATTGCAGTCACTATGTTTTTTCTCATTTTGAGTTGTACCACATCAGCAAAGTGAGGTGCCAGGGCCTTTACTCTACTCCCATCATTATGGTCGACTCTACTTTGAGGAGGCAACTTTTCCCCAGTCGTTTCTTGAATGCCTTCCAGCCTGGGGGTCTCATTTTTCAGCACTATAGTTGACAGTGCTTCTCTACTATTCATATGGTTTTCCATGGCTAATTGTTTCTCCCTAGTCTGTCTTAGTCTGGAAGCTCTGCTGAAACCTGTCCACTATGGGTGGCCCTGCTGTTATCTGAGATACCCGTGGCATAGCATTCAGCACCACAGTGACACACAACCCCCACAACAACAAAGTGACAACCCCCTGTCACAACAAAGTGACAGACATGTGCCACATGAAATAAGCTGATCACCCAGTGCCATGAATCAGAGCCCCTAGAATAGTCAAGTTCATAGAGACAGAAACTAGCATGATAGTTCCCTAGGGATAGGGGAGAGAGAACAAGGGGCCAGTGTTTAAGGGGGACAGAGTTTTGGTTTTACAAGACGAAAAGAGTTCTGGAGGTGAATGGCAGTGATGGCTGCATAACATTATGAATGTACCTAATGCCAGTGACGTGGACATTTAAAGATGGTTAAGAGGGTAAGTTTTATGTTATGTATATTTTAACATGGTCAAAAGAGTTTTAGAAATATGGATGGCCTTGGCCTTCTCTGGCCTCTAGTGCCCAGGAGGCAGGCAGCTCAGTGTGTGGGGCCCAGGCTTTGGGGATGACAGAGCCATGTTCAGATTCTGACTCTGCCACCCACCTTTGTGGCTTTCAGACTGGGTGTCTACTGGCACATGCCTCCCCTGCATGCTGGGGACGCTGATCTGTCTGTGAAGGTGCTGCCTAACCAGGTGACCCAGACGTCTTTAGGTCATGCACAAAAGCCCCATCTGCAGCAGCTTGGCTGGGCAGAAAACCCTCTGCGTCAAGACATTACCTGAGTGCCGGGTGCAGTGGCACCACGCCTGTAATCCCAGCGGCTGGGGAGGCAGAAGCAGGAGGATCACAAGTTCGAGACCACAGGCAGTCTGTGTAACTTAGCGAGACCCTGTCTCAAAAAGTAAAAAAATGGGCTGGGGGTGCGGCTCAGTGGTCTAGCACTTGCAAAGAATGCAGGCGTGAGGCCCTGGGTTCAAACCCCAGTACTGCAAAAAAAAAAAAAAAAAAAAAAAAGATATCATCTGAGCAAAGAGGGGACCACTCCAAGGTCTCTCCTGGCACAGACAAGGAACCTCACCCCTCCCTCTCCACAGGTGAGGCCCCGGGTGCTGGCTGCTTGCTTCCATACTCCTGACCGACATCTCCCTGAAAGAGGGAAGGAAAAAGCAAAGTTCAGGGCCTGTATCGATGGTCACAGAAAAATCCAGACAGCAAGAATAAACTCTCAGAAAATACAAAGGCCAACTGTCTGAAGGTGCTGGAAAGTGACAGGTGGTAGGGGTCCGGGGTACTCCAGCCCATATGAAGGGAAGCTGGGGGAGAGCCATGTTGCCAGGACCCTCTTCCTGAAGATGGCTCCAGGCCTTGGCACAGAGCTCTGGATCTTCCTGGCTCCTGTGGGAGGGAGCACAATACAGGTACCTGGGGCAGATGGAAGTGAAAGGTCCAAACAATCACTGAAGGTTCAGGCTAGCTTCAGCTTGGCACAGTGATAACCTAGAAGACTGATTGACACTAGAGCCACCACCCATCAGCGAGAGAGAGAGAGAGAGAGAGAGAGAGAGAGAGAGAGAGAGAGAGAGGGAGAGAGAGAGAAGTTGGACTGTGAACCCCACTAGACCAATTGCCTGCTAAATACAAGGAGGAAGAGGAGGAGGAAAAGGAAGAAGAGAAAGCAGAGAGATGAGGAGGAAAAGGAGGAAGCGGAGGTGGAGGAGGAGGAGAAAGCCAATATTCTCTAAAGGATTTTATCAGGATCCACTCTTCTAACATAACCAAAGCAAACAAAATGTCCAGGATAAAAATCCCACATTACTCAGCATACTAAGAATCAGGAAAATCCAACCAATTCTCAAGGGAAAATCAATCAAAAGACACCAATCCTGAAATGATCCAGATGTTGGAATTATCAGACAAAAACTTAGAATCAGCTGTTGTAACTATTCTTGATGAGGTGACATTGAGAAATCTTGAAATAAATGGAAAAAAAATCAAAGCCCAATAAAGAAAAGTAAACAGTGAAGAAGAACCACTAAATGAGATGTGGTATTCTGCACCAACAATGAAAACATAAAGGATACTGGTGTAAAGACTGGTCAAATGTGTAGGAAGCCGGGAGTCTAGCTAATAGTCAAGTACCAATGTTGGCTTCTTGGTTTTGAAAAATACGCCCTGGTACATAGTGATGTGAGGTGTTAGCATTAAGGAGAACTGGGTAGGGATGTGTGGAAATGCTCTGTATTATCTTTGCATATTTATGTAAATGGAAAATTGTTACAAAGTAAAAAGCTAATTAAATATAAGCAAGTCAAAATTTTAGAACTGAGAAACAACGTATATGAAATAAGAGCATCACTGAATAGGCTTACAGTAGGATGAAGAAGAAGGAAGGAAGAGTCAGCAAACTTGAAAATGGATCAACAGAAACTACCTGATCCAAAGAACAGAGAGAGAAAAAGAAAGGCTTTGGAACACGAGTGCCTCAGGGACTTGTGGGACAACGTTGAAACCTCTAACACTCACATCATTGAAATCCACAGAGGAGAAAGCTAGGTGCAAAAAAATTTCTGAAAGAATAATGATGACCAAACTTTCCTGGATTTGGTAAAAGACATTAAGTTTCCATGTTCAGGAAGCTTAGAGGACAAAGACAGCATACATTCAAAGAATCTCACACCCGAGTGCATCACAATCACAATGGAAAACGAAGATAAAGAAAAATCTTGAAAGTAAATAAAAATTAAATAACAAGAAAGAATGACTGATTTCTTATCAGAGAAAAGAGTCGTCAGGAGACTCCAGCGACACCTTTAAACATATGAAGTGAAAGAACTATCAACTCAGAACCTATAACCAGCAAAGATAGAATTCAAAAAGGCAAGTAAGAAGGGAAGATGGCAGATGAGAGACAAACAAACCAAACAGGAGCGGCATGACTGCAGGGAGAGGCTGGTGGTATGGAAAGGCAAGGGAAGGAGCAGTAAACAGTAACCAGAGACCAGGTGAAGTCCAGAAATAGTGAATTTTGGATTCATAAAAGAAGCAACAGATCCTAACGTAGAGCAGTAAGCAAAACAATAGGGAAGGGGAAACAATCCCTCCTAGTGGTGCTGCAAGCAAAAGAGAAAAGGAAAGCATTGTGAAGGTCCATGGGCACACAAGCGGGCCCTCAGTGAACACAGAGTTGAAGACACTGGGGAAGAGTGGTCCTCAGGCTCAGCTGGAGGGAGAGCTTCCAGGGCGGCTTCTGGAACTCAACCAGCAAGGAAAGTGGGATGGGGCTCAGCCTGCAAGCACCACTTTCTTGTCTAAATTCTTTGAACTTCAGAGGGAAAAAGAGTTTCCCCTTCCCAAAATAAACTGCAAAAGATAAGACTGGTGGGGAGATCCATCCTCTTCCCTTCAGCAAAGAAGTAATATTGGGGTTTTGTTTTGTCTTTCCCAGTATTTCTTTTATTGTGTTTCCTGTATTATTTTCTTATACTTTCATCCTGTATATTTTTTATCTATTCCCTATTTTGATTCTTCTCTCTTTTTCCCTTCACTATGCCCTCTTCTTTTTATTACTTATGAATACCTTTAGCTTTAATAATTTTTAAGCTCCTCGTTTATACTATAAGTATCCTAGCTCATTTCTTTTCTAACCTTATTAGGGGTATAGCTGCTGTTTCCATTTTTTACTGCATTTAAATATCTGGTTTGTTTTAAATTATTGTTTTGTTACTGCTGTCTTCTTTCTTTCTTCTGAATGGCAGTAGGGATTGTAACCCCAAGAGAAGGCTACTCACTAAGAAGACTCCCATAAAAAACTGAAAGGGATACCCATCCCAACAAATGTACAATTTGCAATGTGGAAACACAAGAAATATGAAAAAGCAAGGCAATATAACTCCTTCAAAAATTCATAACCCTTCAAAAACAGAATCCAAAAGACACTCAAATGGCAAAAACAAACAAACAAACAAACAAACACCCCAAATGGAAACATAGGAAATGAAATAACTCAATAAATCAAATAAAAAACAATGGCAAGCATCAACAATAGACCAGATCAAGGAAAAGAAAGAATATCAGGGATACAAGACAAGATCCAGAAAATATTACGTTTATGCAGAAATAAAGAAAAAAATAACACGCATGACCACAACTTTCAAGAACTCTAAGATATGAGCAAGAGACCATACCTAAGAATCCATGAAGTTGAAAGAATTGAGATACAAACTAAAGACATAGAAAACCTATTCAATAAAATTGTAGCAGAAAACTCCCCCAAGCTGTGGACATCCAAAGTGTTGTTGTTAGGCACCATTGAGTCAGGTCTGATTCACAGTGACCCTATGTACAACAGATTGAAACACCCCCCCCCCCAACACTGTGCCATGTCTGGCACTATGTCAGTGCTTATCTGCTCTTCATAGGGTTTTCAGTGGCTGATTGTTTTGGGAGTGGATTCCCACATCCTTCTCCCATTTTGGGGATGCTGGGGATCAAATCCAGGGCCTCAGAGAGTACAGAGCAGCACTCTACCAACTGAACTAAACCCTAGCCCCAGACATCCAATTATTATCAATAACAGTAGCAGAACATGTGTTCTTTCCAAGTGTGAATGGAACACTCACCAAAATAGAACATATTCTAGGTCACTAAAAAATTAACTGTAAACATTTAAAAATTACACAATGTATATTTTTGATCATAATGTATGTACACTAGAAATCAGAAACAGAAAGATATTTGGAAAATCCACAAATATTTGAAAATTAAACAACACACCTTTAGATAATCCATGGGTCAAAGAGGATGTACAAAACAATCTCAGATTCCATCTTAAGAAACAAGAAAATGAGAAATTAAACCCAAAGAAATCAGAAGCAAAGAAACAGTAAAGATGAGAGAAGGGCTAGAGATGTGGCTCAGTGGTAGAGTGCTTGCCTAACAAGTGGTGTGAGGTCCTGGGTTCGATCCCTAGCATGTGAACACACGTGCGTGCACGCACACACACACACACACACACACACACAAGAGCAGAAACTGGTATAATTGAAAATAGGAAAAAAATCCACCCAAAAGTTAGTTCTTTAAAAAAAAAAAATCAATACTCCTAAGAATTCTCTGACTGACTTGGTTAACTGACTACAATAAAAATAAAAAAGTAAATTATAAATACTGGAAATGAAAATGAGGCTATTACTAGAGATGCTGCAGATATTAAAGGGCTAATAAGGTAATAGTATGAACAACTCTGTGCTCATAAGCTAAAAATTTATATTAAATGGACCAATCCATTCAAAAACACAATCACACAGAATTCACTCAGGAGGAAAGCAATAACCTGATTATAGCTGTATTTATTAAAGAAAATGAATCCTTCATTTGGGACCTTCCAACAAACAAAACTCCTGGCTCAGATGATTTCCCAGGCAAATTCTATCAAACCTTTAATACAGTAATAACACCAATTCTATCCAAGCTATTTCAGAAAATAGAACAGGAAAGAACACTTTCTAACTCTTTTTGTGAGGCCAGCATTACTCTGACACTAGAAGAGAAAACTAAAGATCAATATACCTCATAAGTATATATACGTGAAAATTCAACAAAATGGTAGTAAAACAAACCCAGCAATGCGTAAGCAGTTGATATATCATGACCAAGTGGAGTTTATCCCGGGAATGCAAAGCTGGTTCAACATTAGGAAACAGATCAGTGCAGTTCACCATATTAGCAAACTAAAGGAAAAAACCATATATCATTCCAATAGATAAGGGAAAACTACTTTACAAAATTCTACTTCTGTTTATGATAAAAAAAATCTCTCAAAGCTATGAACAAAAAGGTGCTTCCTTAGCTTGGTATAGAGCATCTAGAAAACCCACAGTGAACACCATACTCAATATGTCTCTGGTTTTCCCCCTCAGATCAGAAATAAATCAAGGATAGCTATTTACCACATCTATTCCACGTCATGCTGGATGGCCTCGAAAGTACGAGAAAGCAGGGAAGAGAAATAGAAAAGAATTAGTAAGAAGGAAATAAAATAGTGTTTATTGGCAGCTGACATGATTGTCCATATGCTAAAGTCCACTGGAGTCCACAAAAAAGTTCCTCACATTCGAATTTCAGTAAGGTTACAGGACATAAAGCCAATATAAAACAATCAATTGCATTGCTATAGATGACAAAGGAACATTTGAAATATAAATTTTAAAAACTCAGCGTTGCTCTCATATTCATGGCAGCATTGTTTACAATCACCAAACAGGTGAAAGCAACCAAATTCTCTATCAGTGGGTGCATGGATACAACATCCTCCTACAGTGTATGTATAGTCAGCCTTACAAAGGAAGAAGTTCTGACATATGCTTCACCTTGGGGGAATCTGGACAACAATATGCTAAGTGAAAGAAATCATGAGAGGACATACACTCTTATGATTCCACTTACATGAAGATTCATGGAAAGTCAGATTCATAGAAAGTACACCCAGGCTTAAGGGGATGGGGAAGTAAGGTTTTAAAACAGTTAAAACCTTGAAACCGAAACTGTATTCAGAGAATTCTTTTTGAAAAATCCGTTGGTTTAAGAAGAAATTATAAGAGAAAGGATAAAATGAAGGGATAAGATGTTTCAGTTTTGCAAGATGGAAAAGAATTCTGTGGCTGGATGGTGGTGATGGGGGCACCACAATGTGAATGTGTGTAATGCGACAGAGCTGTAAAATTGAAGGGGTTAGGGTGGTACATTTCATATGGGTATCTTACAAGGGGGTTAGAAAATTCAAAACAAAACAAAACAAGTCTGAATGGAAACTCCAGAGCTGAGGAGCACAATATTTACTGAATGTACTTACATAGTGCAGATAATGAAACAAAGGGTTGAAAGACTTAACGATAGACAAGTAGCATAAAACACAGAGAGAAGAAAATGAAAAGATCCTTAGTAGCCAGTAAAACAATTCCAATGAGCTTAACATGTAATTCATCAGAGGGAGACAATAGAACAGAAAAAATATTTGAAGAAAAATTGCCCCATATTTGCCAAATTTGGTAAACAAAACAAAAAACAAACAAACAAACAAACAAAAAACAATGATCAGTAAAACCAAAAGACAGATAAATATAATGAAAACTACAAGCATAAAATCATGGTCATGTTGCTGAAAAGCCAAGATAAAGACAGTGTTGAAAGCAGCTCAAGATAAAAGACATGGTCCAACCAGAGTACAGCAAGACAACACTTTCTCCTTGGGATCAACAAAGACCAGGAGACAAGAGAACAACATGCGGATAAAGCAATGACATTTTCAGACATTAAAAACAACATTGACAGCAAAAATGGAGGTATTCTAAATGCAAGGTATTCTGAAGGGTCTTCTTCTGGCTGGAGGTAAATGGCAATGGATACATTTCAGATCTAAAGGAAGGAATCAAAAACAACTAAAATGGCAAATTATGCATTAACTTCAAATACTTTTAATTTCCTTAAAAGATAATTGGCTACTTAACCAACAATTGCAATATTGTACTCGGAGCACAGAACACATGTATGTGTGAGACATCCAGCTGCAACAGGACAAACGATGGTGTAGGTGGGGACAAGCAGGATCGTGCTGTCATGAGGTATAGGCACTTTACATGAAGAGGCATAGTGGTAAGTCCTCTGACTCACGTTCTCACCACCTTGACCTCTCTCAACTCCCAACTCCATCTGTTCAACTCATGGCAGCCCTGGACTCTACATTCCTACCCACTGTGCTGTGGCCTAGAAATTCTCTCCAGGCACACACAGAGGAAAAAAGAAATGAAAAACAAATGACACACATAAAAACGTGTGGTTGTTATTTTTAGGTGTCATCAAGTTGGTGTCCGATTCATAGCCACCCTCTGTACAACAGATGAAACATTATTGTCGTGCTTCTCTGCTATTCATAGGGTTTTCAATGGTGGATTGTTTTTTGGGAGTAGGTTACCAGGTCCTTCTCCCAAGCATACAGCACCTGGTATTCCCAGGTGGTCTCCCATCCAAGGACTAACCAGGGCAAACCCTGCTTAGCTTCCGAGATCTAACAGGATTGAACTCCACAGTACAGGTACAGCTGCAGACTAAAAATGTGTAAGTAGTCTAAACATGCTGGTTAAAAGTAAGAGATTATTATAAACTGGAATATAGAAACCACACTTGGTTCTAAACATCTCCAAGAGACCTACTTCAAAGGCTAGAAGGTAGAGCAAAGGTTGGTGCAACACTGACCAAAGGAACGAAGAGCTGCCACATTAACTGAAGGTAACATGGATTTATGGAGCAGAGAATCCTCCAAGGACAAGGATGGTCAGTTCACAACGACAAAGGGGACAATTCCTGGAGGGGGCCACATTATCCAAAATATTTATGCACCAAGTAATAGAGCTTCAAAATCCACAAAGTGAAAACTAACAGATTTTGAAGGAGAAATAATAGATAAGCCCACAATTAGTTGTAGTGCTAAACACCCTTCTCTGAGTAATTGATAAAACAAGTAAAATAAAGGGAATAAAGATACAGAAGACTTGAACAGTACTATCCTCAACAACAGAACACACACGCTTCAAGGGCACATGCAGCATGCATACAGATAGCTCATAGTCTGGGCCATAAGACAACTTTCAACAGACAGAAAGGAATTGAAATGATACAAATAATATTCACTGACCACAATGGATCTAACTTAGAAATGAGTAGTAGTAATATCTGGAAATCTCCCAACTATGTGGAAACTAAAGACAATTTAAAAAACAAACAAAAAATCCATTGATTAAAGAAGAAATTATAAGTGAAAGGATAAAATATTTGAACAGAATTAAAAATTCAAATGTGACTTAAAATTTGTGGCATACAGCTAAAGCTTAGAAGGAAATGTCAATCATTAAATACTTATGTTGAAAAAATAGGAAATATTTAAGTCAATGACCTAAACTTCCCCCTTATAAAACTAGGGAAAGAAGAGTGAATTAAACCCAAAGTACGAGAGAAAACAGAAAACAACATAGAGGCATCTCTAGGCTCAGTGTGGTAGCTCTGGCCGGAGAGATGATTAGGGAGAAAAGAAGAAGATATACATCACCACTATCAGAATTACAGAGGGACCATGTGAATTTGAGAGGGGCCATCACAACAGGTCCTATAGATGTGATAAGGATAACAAATGAATATTATGAACTTTTTGTCAATAAATTCAGCAACTGGGGCAAAATGGATAAATTCCTTAAAAGACACAAACTATAAAATATCATTTAAGATGTATAACTTGACCCATAATAATTTTAAAAATTAAATGTGAAGAAATTAAAATTGAATTTGTCCTTTAAAACGCTCTCACAAAGGTAACTGCAGGCCCAGATGTCTTTGGTGACAAATTCTATCAAATATTTGGGAAAGAAATAATACCATTTACATACAAATTTCTCTAGAAAATAAAAGAGGAAGGCAAACTTCCAAACTTACTCTATGAAGTCTGCTTTACTCTGAGACTAAAGCCATATCAACACATTGCAAGAACATAAAACTATAGAACAAAATCCTTAATGTGGCAGCTCTTCGTTCCTTTGGTCAGTGTTGCACCAACGTTTGCTCTACCTTCTAGCCTATGCAAAGATCCCTGACAAAAGACTTACAAATATATATGTAATACCTAATGATCAAATGAAATTTATACTGGCAATTCAAGAAGGCTGGTTTAATAGTAAAAAAATCAAATCAATCAAGTTGAAATTGATATTTATAGACTATAAGAGAAAAGCCATATGATCTTCTCAACATATACAGAAGAAACCTTTGACAAAAGTCAGTATCCATTCATGCAAAATAAAACAAGCAAATGCAAATCAAAACAAACAACCCCCCCCAGCAAACTAGGAATAGAATATAACTTCCTTAATATTATACTGAGCCACTATAAAAATCTTCAGCTAACATCTTTGTTTATGGTAATAAATGGAATGTTTTTTTCTTAAGATTAAGGATAATGTCAATTCACCCCAACTTGATCTCTAAAGTTTTTAATTTTTCAATTATTAATTAATTACTTTTATTTAATTTTGTTGGTCAGGATTGAAGCTATAGCCCTATGCATGATAAGCATATATTCTACATTCTATCACTGAGCTACATCCCCAACTCCTAATCTCTAGGTTTAATATAATTCCTATCAAAATCCCAGCAAGCTTTTGTACACAGACCAGCTTATTCTAAAATTTATATGGAAACATGCCAGGCCTGGAAAAGCTAAAACAACAAAGAAAAATAAAGTGGGAGGAACCATTCTATAAGATATTAAAATGTATATAACAGCTGCAGTGAAATCACATAGATCAGTGGAATAGAATAAAGAACCTGGAAATAGACCCATACAAATATCTCCACAACTGATTTTTAACAAAGGCACAAAAACTATTCCATAGAGTACAAGTGTAACCTTTTAAACAAATGTTCCTGGAGCAATTGGGTATCTATAGGCAAGAAAATTAACATCTACCTAAATCTTACACTTTATACAAAATTAACTCAAAATAGGGAGTTAACATAAAATATTAAGCTAAAAACTATTAGAACAGCATGTAGGAAAAAATCTTCAGGATCTAGGGATAAGCAGAGTTCCTATACTTGACAGCAAAAGTTTGTTCTAACAAGGAAAAACTACTAAGTTAAAACTCATCAAAATTAAAAATATTTGCCCTGCAACAGACCTTCTTATGAGAACAAAAAGACAAGCTACAAACTGTGAGAAATATTTTCAAACCATGTATTCAACAAAGGACTAGCATCTAGAATACATAAAGACTTTTCAAAAGCAAAAATCAATAACTCAGAATATGGACAAAATGTGGACAGATATTTCACAGAACAGGATATACAGACAGCAAATAAAGATGTGGGGAGTTATTTCATTTCATTAGCCTTTAGAGAAATGTAAATTAAATTCACAGTGATGTAACACTATACATTTATCAGAAGGACTAAAATTAAAAAATATTGACCATATGAAATGGTAGCAAGGATATACAGAAGGAGGACAACTCAAACATTGCTGGTAGGAATACAAAATGCTGTGGCTGGTGTAAAAAAGAAACTGGTGGATTCGTACAAAACTAAATATGCAAATGACTCATTGTACTCTTGAACATTCATCCAGAGAAATGGAGACTCATGCTCACAAAAAAACCCTGTTACACCAGTCTTCATTACAGATTAATTTTTCTAATTCTTCTCCTCCTGCTGCTTCTTTTTTATCAGTGTATATTAATTGTGCAAAATAATGGGGTTGATTATGACATTTTCATGCATATGTAAATAGTGGTTCCCTACATGTTTGTCAGCTTATCATGCTGTGAGGGCTTGCACATTGCTGTGAGGCTGAAAGTTATGCCCTAGGATGAAACAGAAGGGAAAGCCCTTCTTTGTGTATCCATTTCAAAGCAGTAAAGACCTGTACTGGTGCTGTGTTCATGGTCTCCAGGATTTTTTTTAATGTATATAGGCATGTACATGCTGTAAAGCCATCATGGCATGCAAGAAATTTTCTAGTGCTAAAAGTGAAGAAAAGAGATGATGGAAAAGCTCAGTATCAGAAGTCAGAATAAGATCAGGTGCTGAAGTGGATCAGACTATCAGCTGCTCATATGTAGGCTCAAACTGGAACAGAAAGAAATCAGAACAAGTGAATGAGAGCCAAGGTATGACCTTGAGTATATCCCACCTGAGTTCAGAGACTACCTCAAGAACGGATTAGATGTGTTAGACACTAACGATCAAAGACCAGAAAATTTGTGGCATGACATCAAAGACATCATTCATGAGGTTATTACAAAGGCTATACAAAGGTTATTACAAAGACAGGAAAAAAAGAAAAAGAAAAAGAAAAGACCAAAATACATGTCAAAAGAGACTCTGAAGCTTTTCCTTGAACATCAAGCAGCTAAAGAAAGTGGAAGACATGATGAAGTCAAGGAACTAAATAGATTTCAAAGGGCAGCTTGAGAAGACAAAATCAAATATTATAGTGACATGTGCAAAGAGCTGGAGGTTGAAAACAAAAAGGGAAGAACATTTTCTGTTTTCCTCAAGATTAAGGAATTCAAGAAAAAATTCAGGCCTGAGTAGCAATATTGGAGGATTCTATAGGGAAAATATTAATCATCACAGGAATCATCAAAAGAAAAGGGAATGAATACACAGAGTCATTATATCAAAAAGAATTTGTGGATGATCAACAACAATTTGAAGAGGTTGCATATGATCAGGCACCAATGGCACTGAAGGAAGAAGTGAAAGCTGCCTTGAAGGCATTAACAAAACACAGGCTCCAGGAATTGATGGAATATCAATAGAGATGTTTCAACAAATAGATGCAGCACTGGAGGTGCTCACTTGCTTATGCCAAGAGATTCGTAAAACAGCTGCCTGGCCAATTGACTGGAAGAGATCCATATTTATGCCTATTCCCAAAAAAGGGGATCCAACTGAATGCAGATTATTGATATTGATATTGATTATTGATATTGATATAATTAATATCACATATAAGAAAATTTTTGCTAATGATCATTCAAAAGTGACTGTAGCAGTATATTGACAAGAAACTGGCAGAAAGTCAAGCCAGAGTCAGAAGAGGGCATGGAACTAGGGATATCATTGCTGATATTAGATGGATATTGGCTGAAAGCAGAGAATACCAGAAAGATATCTATGTTTGATTGACCATGCAAAGTCATTTTACTGCATGGATCCCAATAAATTATGGATAACATTGAGAAGAATTGGAATGCAGAGCTTTAATTGTACTCATGAGGAATCTGTACATGGACCAGCAGGCAGTCATTCAAACAGAACAAGGAAACACTGCTTGGTTTAAAGTCAAGAACGGTGTAACAGGGCTGTATCCTTTTCCCATACCTCTTCAGTCTATGCTGAGCACTAAGACAATCTGGACTTTATGAAGAAGAACAAGTCATCAAGACTGGAGGAAGATCTATTAACAACCTGTGTTATGCAGATGACACAATTTTGCTTGGTGGACATGAGGAGGATTTGAAACATTTACTGAGGAAGATAAAAGAATATAGCCTTCAGTATGGATTGTGACTCAACATCAACAAAACAAAAATCTTTGCAACTGGGTCAGTACGCAACTTCATGACAAATGGAGAAAAAATTGAGGTTGTTCAAGGTTTTGCTTTACTTGTTTCTACAACCAACACTCATGGAAGCAGCAGTCAAGAAATCAGAAGACGCATTGCATTGGGAAAAGCTGTTGTAAAAGACTTCTTTAAAATGTTGAAAAGCAAAGACGTCATATTGAAGACGAAGGTGGGCCTGACTCATGCACTGGTATTTTCACTTGCACCATATGCTTGTGAAAGCTGGACAGTGAATAAGGGACACAAGAGAACTGATGTTTTTGAATTATGGTGCTGGAGATGAATATTGAATCTATCATAGGTTGCCAAAAGAACTAACAGACCTATCCCAAAAGAAGTGACACTAGAGTATTCCTTGGAAGCAAGGATGCCTAGACTGCATCTTACATATTTTGGACATGATGTCAGGAGTAACTAATCCCTGGAAAAGGATATCATGCTTCGGAGAGTGGTGGGTTAACCAAAAAAAAAAAAAGAGGAAGACCCTCAACTAGATGGATTGACCCAGTGACTGCAACAATGGGCTAAATTTAAAAAGGATTGTGTGCATGGCAGTGTCAATTAGTGTTTTGTTCTGTTGTACATAGGGTCACTATGAGTCAGATATGAACAATATTATTGGAATTTTGATGGGGATTGCATTGAATCTGTAGATCATTTTCATAACATGATCATTATCAGGATATTAATTCTGCTGATCTATGAACATGGGAGAAATTTCCATCTTTTAATGTCTTTTTCAATGTCTTTCTTCAGTGTTTTATAGTTTTGATTGTAGAGGTTTTTCACCTCTTTGGTTAGGTTTATTGTTGTTGTTGTTGTTGTTGTTGTTGTTTTGGGGTGCTGTAGAGTTGGGTCTGACTCATAGCAACTCTGTGTACAACAGAACAAAACTCTCCCTGACACTGTGACAAGTATATAAATTTTTTTTTTAATTTAAGCCCATTGTTGCAGTCACTATTTCAATCCATCTTGTTAAGGGTCTTCCTTTTTTATATTGATCCAGCAATCTCCCAAACATGGTGTCTTTCTCAGGGATTGGTCCCTCCCGACAACATCTCCAAACTACATAACACAGTCTAGCCATCCTTGCTTCCAAGGAGCACTCTGGTTGCACTTATTCTAGGATAGAGCTATTGGTTCTTTTGGCAGTCTATGGTATATTCAGTATTCATCTCCAGCACCATAATTCAAAAACATCAATTCTTCTCCTTTATTCACTGTCCAGCTTTCACAAGCATATGATGCAAATGAAAATACCAGTGCATGAGTCAGGCGCACCTTTGTCTTCAATGTGACGTGCTTGCTTTTCAACACTTTAAAGAAGTCTTTTGCAACAGCTTTTCCCAATGCAATGTGTCTTCTGAATTTTTGACTGTTGCTTCCGTGAGTGTTGGTTATAGAAGCAAATAAAACAAAAGCTTGACAACCTCAATCTTTTCTCCATTTATTGTGAAGTTGCCTACTGATTTTGTTTCCTTGATGTTGAAGTGCAACCCATACTAAAGGCTGTTTTTTCTTTTTTTTTTTTTTTTTTTTTTTTTTTTTTTTTTTTTTTTTTTTTACTTTTTTGAGACAGGGTCTCACTACATTACGCAGACTGCCTCTGGTCTCGAACTTGCAATCCTCCTGTCTCCACCTCCTGAGCTGCTGGGATTATAGGTGTGCGCCACTGCGCCTGGCTTCAAAGTCTGTGTTCTTTGATCTTCATCAGTAAATGTTCCAAATCTTCACTTTCAGCAAGCAAAATTGTGTCATCTGCATCATGCACGTTGTTAATGAATCTTCATCCAATCCTGATGACTCATTCTTCTCCATAAAGTCCAGTTTCTCAGATTATATTCTCAGCATAGAGATTGAAGAGGTATGGTGAAAGGATGCAGCCTTGTCACACACCATTCCTGACTTTAAACCAAGCAGTGTTTCCTTGTTCTGTTTGAATATCTGCCTTCTGATCCATGTATAGATCCCTTATAATTGTTCTGGTATGCATATTCCTCACAATGTTATTTCTAATTTGTGATCCACAAGGTAAAATGCCTTTGCATAGTCAATAAAACATGGACATATTTCTGGTATTCTCTGCTTTTGGCTAATATCCATTTGACATCAGCAATGATGTCTCTAGTTCCATGCCCTCTTCTGACTCTGGCTTGACTTTCTGGCAATTTCTTGCCTATGTACTGCTATAGTCACTTTTGAATGATCTTTAGCAAAATTTTTCTTGCATGTGATATTAATGAAATTGTCTAATAATTTCTGCATTTGGTTGGAACTCCTTTCTTAGGAATAAGCACATATATGGATCTCTTCCAGTCAGTTGGACAGGTAGCTGGTTTCTAGATCTCTTGGCATAAGCAAGTGAGCACCTCCAGTGCTGCAACAGTTTGTTGAAACATCCTTATTGGTATTCTATCAATTCCTGGAGCCTTGTATTTTGCTAATACCTTCAAGGCCGTTTCTACTTTTTCCTCAGTGCCATTGGTTCTGATCATATGCAACTTCTTGAAATGGTTGATCATCCACCAATTCTTTTTGGTATAATGACTCTGTATATGCCTTCTGTTTTCTTTTGATGTTTCCTGTGTTGTTTAATATTTTCCCTATGTTGTCACTAGGTGTCATTGAGTTGGTGTTGGACTCATAGTGACCCTGTGTACAACAGGTAAAACACTATTGTTGTGCTTCTGTGCTATTCATAGTGTTTTCAATGGCAGAAAAAAAATTTTTTTTGGAAATGGCCTGCTGGGTCTTTCTCCCAAGACTACATAACCTGGTGTTTCCAGGCAGTATCCCATCCATGTACTCACTAGGTCCAGCCCCGCTTAGCTTCTGAAATCTGATGGGATCAGATGCCACAGTAGTATGGCTGCAAGCATTTTCCCTATAGAATCCTTGATTATTGCCACTCGAAGCTTGTATATTTTCTTCAATTTCTTAAGCTTGAGAAAAACAAAGCATGTTCTTTCCTTTTGTTTTCTACCTCCAGCTCTTTGTACATGTCGTTGTAATATTCGATTTTGTCTTCTTGAGCTGCCCTTTGAAATTTCATGTTTAGTTCTTTAACTTCAACATGTCTTCCTTTTATTTTACCTGCTCAATGTTCAAGGGCAACTTTCAGAGTCTCTTTTTACATGTAATTAGGTCTTTTATTTTTTCCTGTCTTTTTAATAACCTGCTTTCTTTATGAATGATGTCTTTGATATCATGCCACAACTCATCTGGTCTTCCATCATTAGTGTCTAACATATCAAATCTGTTTTTGAGATGGTCTCTGAACTCAGGTGAGATATACTCAAGGTTATATCTTGGCTCTCGTATACTTGTTCTAATTTTCTTCTGTTCTAATTTGAGCCTGCATCTGAGCAGTTGATGGTCTGATCCACAATCAGCATTTGGTATTATTGTTACTTCTGATATTGAGCTTTCCCATCAACTCTTTCCACAAATATAGTAAATTTGGTTCCTATATGTTCCATCTGGTGAATTCTATGTGCATAGTTGCCTTATATGTTAGAGAAAAAAATGTATTTGCAATGAAAAATTTGTTGGTCTGGCAAAATTCTATCATATGATCTCCAGCATCATTTCTGTCACCAAGGCCATATTTTCCAACTACGGAGCCTTCTTGCTTCCATCTCTTGCATTCTAAACACCAGTAATTACCAGTGCATCTTGATTGCATGTTTGATCAATTTCATACTGCAGAAGCTGTTAAAAATCTTCCCTTTCTTCTTTTGTGGCCTTAGTGGTGAGTGTGTCAATTTGAATAATAGTCATATTAACTGGCCTTCCTTGTAGGCATATGGATATTACTCTACCACTAACAGTATTGTACTTCAGGATAGATCTTGAGATGACTTTTTTGATGATGAATGCAACCCCATTTCTCTTTAAGTTGTAATTCTTGCCATAGTAGACCATATGAGTATTTGATTCAAAATGGCCCATGCCAGTCCATTTTAGCTCACTAATGCCTAGAATGTCAATGTTTATGCATTCCATTTCACTTTTAATGATTTTTAATCTTCCTATTTTCATACTATATATATTCCATGTTCTAATTATTAATGGATGTTTACAGCTGTTTCTTCTCATTTTGAATCATGCCACATCAGCAAATGGAGGTCACAGGGGCTTTATGACATTCCCATCATTAAGGTCATTAAGGTCAACTCTACTTTGAGGAGGCAACTCTTCCCCAATCTTCTTTTGAGTGCCTTCCAGCCCAGTGGGGTCATTTTCCAGCACTATATCTGACAATATTTCTCTGATATTCATTGGGTTTTCAGGGGCTAATTGTTTCAGGAGTGGGCTACTGTGTCCTTCTTCCTAGTCTGTCTTAGTCTGGAAGTTCAGCTGAAACCTGTCTACTACGGTTTGTCCTGCTGGTATCTGTACTACCAGTGACATAGCTTTCAGCATCACAGTAACACACAAACCCCCAAAGTACGGCAAACTGACCAACAAATGCTTATAGGTCCTACAGATATTAAAAGGATAAAGGAATCAGTGAGAGACTCCAGACCCAGACATTGGACTATGTGGATGAAGTAGGCAAACTCCTTGAAAAACACAATATAGCAAAACTGATACTACTAGAAAAAGATATTAAGAATGGTCCGATACCTGTTAAGGAAATTGAATTTGTTGCTGAATCCTTCCCACAAGAAAATTCCAGGCCCAGATGCTTTGCTGGTGAATAATAGCAAAAACACAAGGATGAAATGTTGCAACTCTAAAACAAACTCTTTCAGAAAACAGAGAAGAAAACACTTCCCAGGCCAGGCATGGTGGGGGATGTCTGGAATTCCAGGGACTAGGGCGTCAGAGTCAGGAGGATGGTGAGTTCCAGGCCAGAGGTAGCCTGAGTAACTCAGAGAAAACATGACTCAAAACAAAAAGTACAAAATGGGCCGGGGGTGCATTCCAGAGGTAGAGTGTTTGCAAAGGATGTCAGGGCAAAGGCCCTGAGCACAGCCTCTAAGTAACTGCAAAACAAAACAAAACAAAAAACTTCTCAAATCATCTTTGAAAATCAATATGATCCAGAGACCAAAGTTTGACAAAGACATTATAAGAAAATTACAAACCAATTGGCCTCATGAAGCAGAAACAAAAATCCCTAATATAACATTAGTAAATTGAATCCAGGGATTTATAAAATGATAATGCATTGCCATTGTTTTTTCCCCAAGGAATGCAAGGCATAGCATTGAAAATTCGGCCAATATAGTTTTCCATATTAACAAAGCAAATGGACAAAACCATAAGATTGTTTCAAATTATACAAAATATCTGACTTCATGACCCATTCATGATTTCAAGTGTCCAGTCATGGCCAAAACTCTCTGCAAACCTGGACAGGAAAGTAATTCTTCAATCTGATAATGGACTTTTACAAAAGTCCTACTAAACATCATATTTGTTATCGAAACATTGAAGCCTTTTCTCCTAAAATTGGGAATAGGGCAAGGATGTCTATCCTCACCATTCTTATTCTCCATTGCACTAAAAATCAAGTTACTACAATAATGCGTGAAAAAGAAAGAAGAAACTTCCCCATACTTATTGGTGCCACAACCATTTATGTGAATACATTTAAAGAACACACAAGAATAACACTTTCGGAACCCATGAGCAGATTAGCAAGATCATAGTATTCAAAATAAGTATATAAAATCAACTACATTTTGATTCTAGCAGCAAATAATTGAAAATGAAAATTCAAAACAATTCCATTTATAATAGCATCGAAAGCACAAAATACTTCACGGTGACTTTCAAGATGTGCAGGAACAGTATGTAGAAGAGTAGACCACGTGGCTAAGAGAAATGAAATACCTACATAAGTGGATAGATACATTAAGTACTTTTCTTAGAGACTCAATATTGTCAAAATGCAAGTCCTCCCCAGACTGAACTGCAAACTTTTACAGCTTCAACACAATTCCAATCCAAATATCAACAGGAATTTTTATAGAATTGACAAGCTGTTTCAAAAATTTAAATGGAAATGCAAAGAATTGAAAATAGACAAAACAATCTTGAAAATAAGCTATCAAGTTGGAGGACTCACTGATTTCAAAACATATGCAAAGCCACAGTCATTGAGAGGGTGTGATATTGATGGAATCATAGACAAATAGATGAATTATAATGAAGAATCCTGAAGCAGACTTCTATATAGTCAGCCAATTGATTTTTTATGAGAAAATAAATATCTTTTCAGTAAACAGGATGGAAAAACCTGGAAAATGTATTTTTAAAAATGAGCCTTGACTCTTATTCACATCACACATAAAAATCAATTTGAGATGGCTCATAGGCCCAGCATAAAATCTAGAACTAGAAAGCCTCTAACAGAATATATAGAAGAATATTTTCCTGAATGAAGTAGGCAAAGATTTCCTGGAGAGGACCCTCAAAACATTAATTACAATAGGAAATACTGGCAAATGAGACTTCATCAAGTTAAAAATCCTTCTCTCATTGAAAGTTAACATTAAGAAAATGAAAAGGCCAGCTACAGATTGGGAGTAATTCACAATCTAAGTATCTGACAGGGCTGGGGTTTAGCTCAGTTGTTAGAGTGCTGATCTGCATTCTCTGAGGCTCTGGGTTCAATCACCAGAACCGCCAAAACAGGAGAAGGACCTGGCAGCCCACTCCTGAAACAATCCTGAAACAATCAGCCATTGCACACCCTATGAATAGCAGAGAAGGACTCACACAGTGCCTGTCATGGCTCAGTGATGGGGAGTGTTTTGTTCTGTTGTACATTGGGTTGCTGTAAGTCAGACTCGACTCGATGGCACCTAACAACAACAACATATCTGACAAAGAATTTATATCCAGAATATTTAAAGAACTCCTACAACTTAATAATAAACAAAAGAACAAATAATTGAACAAAACTTGATTAAACAGTTCACAAAAGAAGACAATATAAGGAGACAATAAGTGCATTTAGAGTTGCCCAATACCATCCATCATCAGAAACATGAAAATTGAAAGTACAATGGGATATCACTCCACACTCATCCGAATGGTCAAACTTCGAAAGACTAATAATACCTGTTGCTTCTGAGGATGGAGAGCAACTGGGTCTCTCCACACATCACTGGCAAGAGTGCAAAATGGTTCAGCCACTTTGGAAACTAAATTTCTTAAAAAACTAAACATGCAACCATCCCATCATGAAACAATTCTAGTCCTAGTTGTTTATTCAAGAGAAGAGAGAACATCTGTGCACAAAACAGGCACAATCTAAATGTCTGTAAAGAGAAGAATGAGTAAATTGTTGTATATATTCATATGAGATACTACCCAGCATAAAAAGAGTAAACAATGATATAAATAATAATGATATAAATAATATAAATGAATCACAAAAATATGTTGCACAAATGAGTACATATTCTATGATAATATGTATATGAAGTTCAAAAACAAGGAAGACTGATTTATGATGGTCAAAATTAGAACAGTCCAGTCTAGTAAGCACAGACTGGAAGAGACAGAGCAAAACTTTCGGGGGAATAGAAACATTATCTGTCTTAATTAGGGTGGTGGGTCCATGGGTATTTGCATTATTCAAAACTCATAAAATTGTACACTGATCTGTAAATTTCTCATGTAAATTTTGCTTCAATAAAAAAGTTATGATACACGCAGTGTTGCTCAGCCTTCAGTTAACATCATTACAGCCTCATCTACTCCATTTAAAGCTCCAAATTTGTTCCTCAAAAGAACCCATGAGAAAACACAAAATAAATCATAAGGCAAAAAGATAATAAACAAAAAGTCTATTAACATAATGTCAAAATATTTTGGGGGAAAAGTAACATATTGTTTATCCCTCTAGAAAACTCATTTTTAAAACATGTTCTTTCTAACTATATAATTGGAAATAAAACAAATACTATTTGTTTTATTTTGGTATTCTGTCTCTCGAAACTGAACAGAGCAGAGTGATTGATTTTTTTAAAAAGCAGGCAAACCTAATCTACGCTGTTAGAAGTCAGTTCAGAGTTCCCTTGGGAGTCTGGGCAGGCAGCAACAGAGGGCACATGGTGGGACTTGACTCAGTGGCACCTAACAACAACAATAACACCACATACACACACACACATACACACACACACACACACACACACCTGGCCTAGGTTTTAGCTCAGTTGGTAGAGTGCTGCTCTTTGTGCTCTGAGGCCCTGGTTCAATCCCCAGCACCGCAAAAATGAGAGAAGGACCTGACAGCCCACTCCCAAAACAACCCAAAACAATCATCCACTGAAAACCCTATGAATAGCAGAGAAGCACTGACATAGTGTGGGGCTTGGCACAGTGTCAGGAGGATTTCATTCTGTTGTACATAGGATGCAGTGAGTAGGACTCGACTCCATAGCACCTAACGACAACAACAATATACACATGTACACGTACGCGCACATGTCTGTGTATATTTACTTTTCTAATGTTTCTCAGTTGTATTTTTATAATGTGAAAAAGGAAAGTGATGCTAAAAAGTTCCTGTCGTGCAAGATTGGCGCCATCCGGCTTTTGGGTTACTGAGCCCCAGGCTCTACTTCTTCTCGCCACCCTCCAGAGCATCCAGACTTCACCAGGGTTTGCTCTGAATCCGCTACATGACTCCGCAGGCTCTGACCAGAGCCATCAGCTCTTCATTTACCCTCTGACCAAGACGTGGCTGGCAAGGTTAAAGTTTTTGGTCAGGAAATTGCCAAGGATTGGCTTTGGAGAGCCACCAGGTCTGAGAAAGGCCGAAACAGATGCCTCTTCCCCAGAAGGGAGTCACCTAGTTGAGGGTAATCCTCCTGGGAACCCCGGAAAAGAAGGTAATGCCTGCTATCCCAAAGCACACCCCACCCAGGGCACCGGAGAGATGCTTCCATGCTGTCCCGTGTGGTGCCTTTGGAAGCCCACGCAGCTCACGGGGCTCATCAGAGCTGAGAGGAAAGCAGAGGTTATTATTTCAAGAATAATTGTCATTTGGGGGAATTAAAGGAATTAAAACCACCATTTCCCAAATGACTGGATTTTCAAGTGGCCTCTGGGGACACCTAGACTCTCCTTACTTTCCTGAAAGACCCGCGTTTCCATTCTTCCCTCAGCTGTTCCAGACAGAGTAGCAAAAGCCACAGTCAGGGACAAAACCTGCCCCCTTGGCCTATTTGCTGCTCAGCTGCTGATTGGTTAAGACAATCCTTAAACCTTCTTCCCGGGGCATTTGGGAGACTGCTATGGGGGCTTAGGAACCAGAGCTAAGGAGAGCCAAACCCCATCCCACCCTGCCAGGCTGCTGCCATCTCTCTTCCTGCCCCAGGGCCACCTGTCTGGGAGGTTTACACCCCTGACACTCTAAATCTGGGCTTGGAGGTCCCAGGCATAAGTGGTAGGTCGATGCCACCTGCGTCCCCACATCGTTTCTCAACTGGAACCTGGATCTCCCCCGTGGGCCTGGCCACTTGCCTCTGTCGTCAGGAGGAGCAAAGATGCAGCCAGGCTATGCCAGGCAATCCCCAGGCGCCCTCGCTAGGGGGAGTTCACGAGGCCCAGGCAGTGTTCCTCCGGCTTCTCTGCGGAGCTGGGCAGAGTCAGCCACACTGACAGGGTGGCTGCGAGCCGAGCCTTCTGCCTCCTTCTTGTCTGGACCTGCAAAGTGTGTCCTGCCGTTGGATCTTTTGTTGTTTGGGAAATTAGGAGAAAGGAAGAACTCGGTCGCAAAGATCACCTCAGTATTCCCAAGAGGATGAAGAAGAGTCAGAAGTGGGGGTAGAGATAAGGATGGCCCAGGGAACGCCCAGCCTGGCCTGCTGTCTGCAGGTGGAAGGCCGGCCTGTCCCACCAGCATTGGCCACTAGGGCCAGCACTGAGGCCAGAAATGCTGGGACTCTTGGCCTCAGCGTGGCCAGCTTTGCACTGTTTCTACCAGGGCCAGAAGGCAGCATAGGGAAAGGGCTGAGCCTCGGGGCCAGCGTGTGGCCGTGTCTGTCCCTGGTGCCCTTAAACACACCAACAGTTGCAGCTGACAGCATCCCCTTAGCCTGGATGTTAGGGGCCCTCACCTCTTACCCTGAGCCTCCTGTTGCTACTGGCTTTGTTTCACTGATCTCTCCGGGCTAAGGGCCCTCTTCCCCCAAAACTGTTAAGAGCCCATTGCTCGTCCCTTCTCTGTCTCTCTGTCTCATCCTTGCCTTTGGCTTGACCGTCAAGGCCTTGTTCTAAGGTCTCTGACCCTCCTGCCCTGGCCCTGAAGACTGCTTGTCCAGTTTGCACCCAGGACCCTGGCCAGTCTCACACCCTGGGGCTGTGTACTGCTGTCCCCGATGAGCATCTTATTTTCTCAGGTCAGTTCTGAGTCCCTTGAGGGCCGAAGCTGCCTTCCCCACTTCCCTGAGGCCACAACATGAGCAGGAAGAGCTCCCCAGACCCATAGCTGTGGGTGATTCTTGCAGTCACTACCACTTGCTGGGTGCAGGCAGCAGGGTCTCTGCCCCCAGCCCCACCCTGGCACCTGAATATTCTGCTTCCTGGGGGAAGGAAGCAGGCTTTGCAAGTTCTCAAAGGAGGCAGCAGCCCTGGCCAGAGAGGTGGCGGCTGCAGGCTCCTATGGAGATCCCACAGCCAGCTTAGTGAAGGCCCCACCCTCTGAGCTGCAGCCCCAGCCCTCCTTGCATCTGGCTTTCACCTTAATTAGTAGGAGCTTTTCAGAGAAGCAATAAAACAACATGAGCAGCTTGGACAGGGCACGGAAGGCAAGAGCCACTTCGGTAATGGAGTCGGTGCAATTGCTATTCTAAAGAGAGAGAGAGTGGCCACTCAGTGCTATTAAGAATGCCCAGGGCAATGCTGGCCTGTCGTCTGCCAGTTATTAAGGATAACTGATGGCCACCCCTGCCCCCGACAGCAGAGGGAAATTGCAATTCCATGAATCCAGGGTCCTGGGTGGTGGTTCCCCGGAAGGGAAGTGCGGAGCTCAGCAATCAGGGGAGAGCGGCCTGGGCCAGGCCTTCCTACTGAACAAGGACCTAGGGCCCAGCGAGGATGACAGTGATCCAAGCACTTGCCCTGGGAAAGTGAGGTCATGCACATGGTCTCCAGAGGGCCTGGGTGAGGAGGTGCTGAAGAACAAATGGGTTCTGTGGGGGCTCTGCAGGGGAGGCTGTGATCATCTTCCCGTTTCCCCAGAGCATTCCGTTGGACCATACCTTGGTGCCAGCTGGAAGGTTCTGGGAGGATGCTGTGGCTGACCCGAGGTGTGATATATGGGGTAGCTGAGGACAACACACATTCATTTCTCCCACGTCAGTGTTTGTACAGAGTGTAGAAGGAAGCTCCTCTGGTGCAGAGACCAATCTCTGGCAAATGGCATGCTCCCCTATCCACGCCTGAAATCCTGCAGAGTGTGTATGTTTGATTATTGGGGACTCTATTGATGGGCAGGTGGAGGGACAGATAGAGAAGTAGGTAGATGGGTGGGCAGATGGATGGGTAGACAGATGGAGGATGAGGGTGAATGCACTGGTGCTTGGGTTCATGGGTGGATAGATGGATGGATGGATGGATGGATGGATGGATGGATGGATGGACAGATGGATGGATGAGTGTTTGGATGGTTGGAAGGATGGATGGATGGATAGAAGGATGGATGGAAGGATGGATGGATGAGTGGATGGATGGATGGAAGGATGGATGGATGGATGGAAGGATGGATGGATGAGTGGATGGATGGATGGAAGGATGGATGGATGGATGGATGGAAGGATGGATGGATGAATGAGTGGTTGGATGGATGGAAGGATGGATGGATGAGTGGATGGATGGATAGAAGGATAAGATGGATGAAAGAACGAAGGAAGTGTGGTTGGATCAAGAGATGATGGAGGAAAGGAAGGCAAAAAGAAGAATGGAAGAAGATAAGATAGAAAGATGGAGGGAGGCTCCTTATACAGGTGCAAGGATGGTTAAGTCAGAGGAAGGATTAGACAGACAGACTAAAAAGTGCCCACGTGCAAGCAGAAGTGGGTACATGATCTCCCTGTGTCCTTTCCCCAGACCAGTGAGAGGGAAGAAGTTGCTCTTGGAAGTCACCAGGCAAGGCTGAGATTTGGCTCCCATGGAGGCCCAGCTGCAGCCCATGATGGGTGGCCCTGGGTCTCACGAGCAGGAGCACCTGGCTCCTTGGTCCCTTCTGGACGCCACTATCCACGCTACTCTAGCTGCAGCCCAGGGCTCATCCAAAAAAGGTGAGGCCTTGGGCCTTTCAGCCTCTTCCCTGCCTCCCCTCTGCTCACTCACTGCTCCCAGAGCAGCACCCCTTAATCACCTTCCAATGACCATCTTCCTGCCTGCCTCCAGATCTCTCTGCAGCATCATTCGCAAATTGCATTTATTTAAGTGGGAAATTCCTGAGTAGGCACCACCCCTTCCTGGATCCTGAATCTCAGGGAACCCTGGGTAATCCATAGTGGTACAAGCTTCCCCTGACCTTTCTTTCAGATGCTATTTTAGCTGGGACAACCTTGCCCCTCCCCAACCTTGCCCCAAGATGGGAAGGAGGGAACCAGTGCCACCTGCTTTCCCCCACCACCATCTAGGCTCAGCCTGGTGGTTTGCTCTGTCATGTCCCGGAGCCAAAGAGCCAGGTCTGGACCTTAGGAGAGCAAAGTCTTGGGCATGGGGACTGGCAGGGAGGAAGAGTGTGTGGACCCAGGAACAATGACCAGCACCCCTCTCCCTGCCCAGAGCCTTGGGAACCCCAATGGCCCACAACTGGTCTGAGATGAATGAGTGGATCCCCCTTGGGCCAGATCTTGGGGTGCTGGGGCCCAGACCATGTGGGGTGCAGCCTACCTCTGTGCCCTGCTCCCTAGCCTCTATCCAGCAAAAGGCCACCACCAGATGTGGCTCCTTGACCTCACACCTCCAGAACGATGAGCTAAATCAACCTCTTTGTTTAGAAATGTCCGATCTTCAGGTATTTCATTATAGTACTACAAAATGGCCAGTACTCACTCAGGCAGGGAGCAGAGCAAAGACATACGCATTTATTTGTCAGTCTCTGATGCATAATGTCCCTGGGCAAGGAAGAGGCTCCAGCATTACGTCTCGGTTTCCACATCTGGATGACGACGACAGTTTCTCCAGCCTCAGCCAATTCCCTCTCATTGTGACTAAAAATGATAGGAAATGCACAAGTAATGTCCTGCAAGGCACAGAAGCAGATCTCGTGGTCCCTCTTTGAGGAGGACAGAAAACAGCATGCGCAGGCATCGAGGTCACAGAGAACACAGCCGTCCTCTTTCTCAATCCCAGTTATGTGCAGCAGTGAAAATGGCTTTTGTCTGCTGATGCCAGCATATCACTTTGTGGTCCAGGGAAAGAATCAACACTGCCAAAGTAGTTGATCATGTTAGTGGCCTGAAGAAGAGAAGGAGAGAGAGATAGGTCCAGTCCTCGCGAGCGTCTGATGAACACAGGCTCACACACATCCCCAAAACAAGTTAGTTCTCAGGAAAGTGCTTTGTATATGCTAGTGTGCTTCACAAATGTAAGGAATCCTTCTGGCCATCAGCTGAGGCTAGAGATTAAGAGAAAATAAAAACCAAGAAACTGCCATGAGTCCACAAACTGGCCCCACATGACATTGCTGATGGCTGGTCGCCTTTTTAAATTTCTTTGACCAATGGTTCCCTTCCTTTAATTTCTCCTGACATTTGTTGCCTGCTAAATCAATTTGATGCATGGCAGGCAGATTAAGTCAGCTCTACAGCTTGCCCCCTCTTAGAGGCAAGTCGCTGGGGAGTGATTTTAAGAGATTGTCTTTTTATGCTGAAAATGCTCAAAAATGGCTTTGTTTCCTTTGGCAAGAGGAAAAGGTCACCTAAAGTTCCCATCCTTTCAGTGCTGTGAGATTATCAAATATGGAGGAGGGCAGTGGGTTTCCAAGCCAAGGAAGTGAATGGCCGGATGCAGAATGTTACTCAGAGCCGCTTGGATGCTATTTTTGGGTGCCACCCCCCGAGAGAACGCTGCTCCTGTTTCCCAGACTTCTGGAAACCCAAAATCTTCAGCCAGATAAGCAGCTTCATGCCTACAGGAGCACTCCAGCGGTGGCTGTCTATGCTTCCGTTTGCCAGCTGTGAACATACAGCAGTGACAAGGCTGGAGGAGGAAGAGGGGAGTCCCCATCCAGCCCTGGAGGGGCAGCGGGTGACTACACACATATGCCACAGAAATCCTGGCAGCTAGTGGCAGGACTGACCTCTGGGGAGGCCCTGTTTAGGGGGAAGTTCTGCCTTGGACCCAGGTCTCCCACTTTCCTTTTCTGTAAAGTTAGAGGCTTGGACTATGTCATCATTAAGGTTTTCCAATTTGACTCTCTGATTCTTTCAGCAGAAAAACATTTTTATTAGTGAATGTGAACCGAGAAGGGAAGTCGGCAGTCCAAGTAGGAGTCTTCATGTAGAAGTCACACCTGAGTAGACTGTGAGAACCACCCTGACTCTCCAGCTCACAGAGGCTCACTTGGAAGGGACAGGGTCACCATTGGGAGCGTGGTTCTCCCTGGAGCTCCCTTCTGCAGTGCGCCATGGAAAGCTGTCCTGCAGGTGGAAGTAGGAGCCTCAAAGGCTCAGAGCAGGTGAGTGTCACTTAGAACCAATTCAGATCTGGTAGGCATCGGTGCTGATGCTGAGAATGTCTGGACGGCCTGGGTGCCTTAGTACCGTGTACCCCTTAGTACCGTGTACCACTAGTGCTTGCTGGGAAGGAGCACACGATCTCCCAAGAGCATGCTCCCTTCTTAGCCCAGAGCGAATGCCAGTGAACACAGAGACAGTTGACATGACTTCAGCCAGTGTCTCAGCCAGAGCGTCCTGGGAGCTGTGTCCCCTCTTTTTTCAGTCTGGGACAAAGCCTGGCCTGGCCTCCCAAGGCCCTCTCTCGAGACCCTCTGGATGAAGGATGTGAAAGGAAATGGAGCCAGCAGACCGAGCCCTCCGTGTGGGAGATGACATTAACTAAAAGTCAAGTTTTAGCAATAATTTCAGGGAAGCCAAATTTTATTGGACTCAGGTATAAGCAGTAAATCAAAACAGACCTATTTCATTTGTAATTAGGAGGATCTACTCATATTTTAAAAATGTACCACGGACTTTTAAACATGCATGACTCGCAGCAGATTAAAACCTCCTTCCTAAAGGCATTTGTTGTTTTTTCACACAAATCCTCTTCCCTCTTTCCTGCAATGCTGAGTATCAGAACTTAAATGGAGCCAGACTGGACAGAGGAAGGCTGGCCTCCTCTCCCCTGGGGCTGCTTTCAATGAACCTAAGGCCAGGACCGGAGCCAGGAGGCGTCCCTCCGTCCCTGCCCAGAGCCCTTGGGAGCTGGGGAGGGGTGGTGACGGCCAGGGGGGCGATCTTTCATTCTGACAGGCTTATAAAAATGGTGTGATGGGAGAGGAACCCACTGACTGGTACTTAACTTTTGCTCTAATTAATTTCATGGCCAGGCTGCCTTCAAGTTTACGCATGTGGTACTGGAGTCAGAAAGCTCTAGAGCCAGTAGTAAATTATATCTATGACACAAAAACAAGAAAAGAAATTTAAAAAACAACTTCGGTTGCCAATGTCACTGGGACAACCCCATAAGGATTACTACATGCCTACAATGTTCAGGACGCTGTGGGAGCCCCTGCGAGCCACTTCCTCTGGCTGCTGGAGCTGCTGCGCTCTTGGAACTTAGAGTCTGCATGTGGGAGGAGAAAGTGTTGGGGATTCTGCTCTTGGCTTGTCCATCAAGTCAGTCCCTCAGCTCTCACACTGGATACAGGATGGTGTTGTCCTGTATCATGTCACAGGTGAGTACGTGGCAGGTTTGGCAGTAGATAGAGGGCCTCATCTGTGGTTGGGGTCTGCTGGCAGGAGCTAGGTCTGGGAGGAGTTTCTTCGCGACACAACTCAAAATCATTCTGAAGGCCTTGGGACAGAAAGCTTGACCCATTAGAAAGACAAGATGGCAAGACCCCTCGAGAGGCCCAAAGCCAACCACACGTGGTTCAAGAAGATCACAGAATCTGGATGTGGCCGTCTGGTACAAAGCAAGGATCAGCTTCACCAGGGGCCATGGGCCCGCATGAGCCCTGCCACACTGCCCCAGCTCATGGCTCCGGTGCTCTGGGGAGAGGGAGAGGAAAACATGCTGCTCAGAGTCTGGGAAAGACTGGCCAAAGGCCTTGGGCTGGCATGTGGGGCCTTGCCTTAAGAAAAACCAAGAGTAAAAACAACTCGATTTTTCCAAACTCTGTACCGGGAGCAATTTTTCACTTTCTCAGAGCACTCAGCTACACGGTTTTCCATTTAACGGGCACTCCCTAGATGCATTTAAAAAAATATATGTGATTTGCAAAAAAGCTCAATTGCTCACAATTTCTCTATTGAGTAAAGTATTTTCAAACAAGTAATCAAATTCAAAGAACTGATTGCTTTCTCTCCTAGAATGTCTAGCATTACACCTTTTAGCTTAACTTGCTAACCCAAGTATAGCAATTTGGGCTGCCGCATTGAGCAAGAAAAACGTGTTGGTGCCAGACCTGGGTTATGGATCACTCTTGCCTTTTAGGGAACAGATTGCTGGCTGGCAGTGTCTTGAAGGGAGCTTTTCTGCTAGTGCTGTAGCTCTTTTCGGTTCTGTGACCTGGACAGTGAAAAGAGGTGAGACAGTGGCCGTCAGGATCACTCCTGGGCAGCCCACTATATGCAGGGGACCTGCCATTCCTGGCTTCCTGCTTGGGGAACCCCTCTCATCCTCCTTTCTGTGACTTTTCCCTTCTTGGGTGGTCCACAGCAGCTGCACACCACCATCTCTGTGACCTCCTAGACTCCAAAGACATCATTTTTTAAAAACTTTTGATGACCAATCAATTACATTTGCATCAAAGGCTGTTCTACATTTCCAAAAAAAAAGGCCTCATGAATTTTGATTCCAGATTCTTCCCTTCTGGAATTCGCAGTCTCTAGGGATGGACTGAGGTTTATTCCTGCATGATCAATGAAGACCGCATTGATCTGTTCAGCACACCTACCAGCAGGCGCTGCAAGTCCATGGCATTCTAGATCTTGACCTAGACTGCAGAGGCCCAAGGACAGATCCAGCAGGCTCTGACTACACTGGCCATGAGCATGGGGGGCAGAGAAGCCCCGAGGAAGGGCATTGTCTGGGCACATCCGTGGGGGTATGGCAGGTCAGAGGTGGAATCCCAGAGGTGAAGCTGGCTGGGACCTTGGGGATGAGCAGAAGCCCACCTGGCAAAGAAGCCCAGAGAATGCAAATTCCAGGCACAGGCTACACTATAGGAAGCCCAAGCAGTCGGGAAAGCCCCTCAGCTCACCCAGGGCCTCCCAGCCAGGCTGAGAGATTGGGTTCATTCAGCAGGCGTTGGCACCCCTGTTTGAGGGTCACGACAGGGTGACGAGGGTAGATGTAGGATGGGCTGGGGTCAATGAGAAGAACACACTGGACGGAAGTACATGGAGGTGGAAGGTGTCACTGGGCATGTGAGGAAGGATAAGGGTCTGACTCAGGGCTGCAGGCTTTCAACGTGGACAGCAGGCCATTGGGATGGAGGGATGCCCAGGACTGGACTCCTGTCTGTGGCTGGGCACCTGGGTGGTGGAATACAGGGGAGGCAAGGGGGAAGCCAATGTAAGCTGTCTGGCCTCAGTGTTCACTTGTGCAACATGGGGATGATATTACCACCTTCCTCTGAGGGAAAAGTGAAATGGTTACAGGAGCCAATCCATACAAAACGGCTTAACACCACGCCCGGTCAGTGGCACACACTTGACAAACGCCATCCTCGCCGCCCTACTCACTATGACCCACTTGATCTGCTGGCTACATCTCCTGATCACACTGTGGGCTCCCCGCTGGCAGAGTCTGTCCTCTTTGATGCTGTCCCTCAGCGACTAGGACAGGGCCTGGCCACACTGGGCTTGCGCAGCTCTGTGTGTGAGGAGCTAGATGGACCGCTTCTCCCCAGCACCCTCCTGCTCACTCCACTCCCGTTAGGTGTTTGCGTGCAGCCTGCTTCATTTATCCCTCCCAGGTGACTTTTTTAAAGGGATGCATTTATGAAGTTACAGCTCCCATTTGGTCACTAAAATTGCATAGAAAAAGGGGCCCTGTCAATATCAACCAGGGCGGCCTCCACCTTCTCTAAAAGCCAAATTTCTCACTCGAGGAAAATTACTTCTCTACCCGCCGTGGGCCACTGTTATTCAGCTGAGAATATAATTTCATGGCATTAGCAAAAATGATCCCTTTTACAGCTCTATAAATGTCCTTGGCCCACAAAACACAGTCTTGACCTTCAAAAAGATTGAGATTTTGCTGAGAAACCTTTTCACCTGTGGTCCTTGCAGGGCGGGAGCCCCCCCTCCAGCCTGAGGGCAACCTGTGCCCTCACCATCAGGGGCCTCATCTCCTCCTTGGGAGGCCCAGGCTGGCGGAAGCTATTTGTGTTTCTGCAATTGATCTTCTTAGCAATTTCTTTCCCATTTCATCAGCAGGGGTCTTCCTGGAGCATTGAGTTCCAGGTAACCCTTTGCTACCTGGTAGTGGTTCCTTCCTCTCTCCCCTGCAGGTTAAAGCTGCCTGTGGCGTCTCCAGCAATGGACAATGTCAGTATCTCAAAATGTTCCTGGTGGCTTTTCTCTCCCAACAGAGAAATTTCAGATCTTTAGTACATGAAGACAAACCAAAAACAAATAAACAAACTCACAAAAGAAGGAAGGAAATAAGCTTAAGGAGGGAGGGAAAGGAAAACCTGTGAGGCTTACTTTCCATGATAGGGAAATGTTCAGACACAATTCTCTGCAACTTGTGTTTCGAGACACCAGCTAGGATCACCCGGGAGATCTGCCACTATCACCAGACGTCCCTGGGGATTCTGGACACAGGAGGCCAGCACGGACAGCGCCTGAGGGCTTCCGTCACAGAAGCTGGCCAGGGAGTGTGGCAAGGCCGGAGGCTGGCGGGGCAGCCGAGGCCATCAGCAGCCAGTGCCAGGAGCTAATGCAAGGCATAAATCATCTGCCAGCTCACAGAATGACTTTCAAAGTTGTCGGGATGGAATAATTAAAAGAAATTGATGTCGTTAGGGAGAGACATCTCTGCCATGGGAAGGGTTGCCTTCCGACAGCTAGCCACCATGCACGCCACCACACGTGCACCACATCGCCGCCAGGCCACCTTGCTGTGGCCGCAAGCTCTGCTGGGCACCCCCCAGGGCCTCCATGTCTCAGTGCAGCAACACCTTCCCGACCCCCAGGAGAACTGGGTCCTCATGAGGTTCCTATGGGCCATGCTTGGTGTAGGGGAGCGAGAGACACACAAGGTTGACTCCATGGCCAAGCCAGCACACTGGCCCATGAGGGAAAACCAAGGAAACCCCAGCAAGACTGTCATTCCTTTTGTAAATGTGCCACGTAGGCCCCCAAATAAAGCCCATCCAGTCTACCAAACAAGCATGGAGGGGCTGCTGCATGGGGTGTGCTGCTGGGAAGGGCTTCCCGTCTGACTCATGCAGGCTGAACACATGGGCACCAGGGTAGAATTGGAGCACAGAGCCTTCTTTTTTGCCGCCGAGGGCCCTTCCCTGCCTTCATCCATTTCCCTACATGGAGAGGGTGACCATGCTAAGGTTTGCGCTATAAGTAGCCAGTGTTCACGGAGCACCTCCCACACCCATGCACTGGTGTGCTTTCATGTCTTGATCCTTGATTCTTACAGCAATGCAATTTCTTAGATTCTCTTATTAGGTTCTTTTGCCTACAGAGAAACTGAGGCCCAGAAAGGTTAATGAGCTTGCCTGAGATCTCTCAGAGAGTGAGGGTGGGAGGGAACTCTGATCCAAGACAAACCTGCTTCGAAGGAGAGGCCCTTCAAGGTCATGGGTGGGGAAGCCCAGAAAGAACTGCTTTGCTGAGGGGTAGGGCGTGCTGGAGAGGCCGTGTTGGTTTCAGGGACTGGTCATGTGCCGAGAGGTTCACAGTCTCAGTTCTCCTCCGGGCTCTGGGCCTTCCAGGCTGAGGGGCGTTAGCAAGTTACTTAGCCTCCTATCACCATGGATAGCTGGAAACAGGCATCAGGGCTATGGATGTGGGCCAGGCCAGCAGGCTCCCCTCAGTGAGGACCAGCCACAGGGTTATTAGTGTCATCCTGGTGTGGACACGGGTCTGTCTTTCCCACGCCTGAGGAGACAGCCGCAGCCAGCCCACTCCCCTGTGAGTTCTTAAGTGTGAGAAGCATTGCAAGGACGCAGAGGTCCGCTCCAGCCCTGCCTTTGACCTCTTCCCAGAAATGAGTACGCCACGTTATGTGAGGCGCCGAAGCCCTGGGGCCCCCCAAGGCATCCCTTTCCTACAGGATGTGGTCATGCAGCAGAGGTTTAGCTAAGCACAACTGGGAGGTTCAGCCGTTGCTTGGATTTTATTTTGTTCTTAGGTTTTATTTTGTTTGTAGGTTTCTGAATTCCATCCATCCATTTTCATCCCTGCGTGAGCTCGTCAGAATGTCTGCACCAATTCAGGAAGACCTTCTTCTTTTTCCTGTGTCTTTTCTGTTTCAAATCTGGGGGAGTCGCCCTCTGAACCAGGTGTGTCTGGATTCTCTGCCGTGGCTGCAGCTTCAGCGTGGGGAGTTGCCAGCATCTTAGCTCCCAAATCACACCGAAGCAAAATAGAAAAGACATCCACTGGAAATTCCCATCTGTTTTCCATTTACATTTTTGTAAATGTTCCTTACATCCCTGTAGCAATGTCTGTGTGTCCAAGGTGGACATGTTGATGGGACCATGGGAATTATGGTCCACGTTAAGCATCCATAACATTGTGGGCACTTTTTGGGGGGTCCCAGATCGGCATTAATGTTGACTCACACGATCTTTATTCCAGATGCTAGGAAAAGTAGGTCTGTCTAAAGAGGAAAGCCTTTGGAATTTGTATTGGCTCCTGTTTACTATTTGTCAGGGCCTAGGCTTAACTCCAGTGACTGCCTCGCTCGGGAGATTTCGGCTTCCTGACAGACCACGTATTTCCCTCTCTCTCTCTCTCTCTCTCTCTCTCTCTCTGGGTCAGGCAATGTGTTCCAAGTCTCCAGCCATTATGGAAAATAGGCTTGGAAAAATGCATATTCGCTCAGCTATCTCAGGCTAACAAGTTGCCCCTTCAGCAAGTATCCCACTGTGTGCGCCACGTGGAGCACCTTCACAATGCCCCCACTTCATGCAAGTGTATAAAAGACTCCCTATGCTTCCTATATGCGCCCATGAGCTCATCGTTCCTCCACAGTCCACTTGTTGTTAATGGACCTAGTCAAAAGCCAGAACTGTTTGACGCCAGTGTTCCTTATTTGACCATCTGTTGATCAAAGTGACCACACAGGCCCTGGTCTGCTGCCACCAGCACCTCCGCCACTTGCCTTGTCCTCCCAAGCCCCTCCCCATGCCTGCTTTGTCCTGCCTCCTCATCCTATTTGTCCAAGTGGCATGTGTAAGCCATAAATCCCTGCCCTGTTCTTTGGCAGTTTCAGACATCGTCGGGCCCAGAGCCTCCTTTGCTTTCTTAAAGGTCACAAAATCTAATTAGAACCTTTGCTAACTGTATATTCTCGTTGTCGGTAAGCCTTAAATAATAAAAATCAGACCAAATGAGACTAATCAAGGGAGATGGAAAATCGATGTCATATTTGTTCCAAGTAATTTCCTTTTAGGAGAAAGAAGCTCTTAGGAGTGGTTGGTGAATTTAAAAGATGTTTAAAGTTGCATCTTGACAGTGGAACATCAAAGTCAACCCCAAACAGAATTTTGCTAGATGATCTCTCCCCTCATTCCCGGAAAAGTGGGTGCTGTTGGTATGAAGGGCTACAGCCGGGTGACAACCTTCTTTGCATCTCCCTTGAGTACTGCTGGCTTTGCCAAAACACAAACAAACAAACAAAAAATTCCTTTGAAAAATAGATCCCTTCAGACAGGAGCAAAGAGTAAGCATGTATGCAGTTCTTTGCCTTCCCTCAGTATCTTTCTGAGTAGCTGCTTTCAATCACGCACATTTAAGAAGAGCCCTAAGTAATAGGAAGGCGATGGATGCGCAGACCCTCATGAGGAAGGGCGCTGAGCTGCTGCCTGGTGGAACGCATCCCCACATCCCCAACCTGAGATGTGCAGCCTGGGCCTCACCCCCGGGGGAGCCCTGCTTCTCCCTCGGTTCCTCTTGTGCCCTTGATGATGGGACTCATTTATGCCAAGAGAACTCATTAACCTGTTTTGATGCGAAACGACCAGCCACCCCCCTCCTCAGTCCACCAGCGTTGGTGGCAGGAGAAGCTCCTTCTCAGGGAAGACGAACGTTAATGTCGCCTGATCATCAAAAACAAGCATCATGCACATGCAATGGCTGGCCTCCTTCCCAACCATTATTAACTATCTGTCAACAGATGGGCCGTAGGGAACCCAAACAAATCCAGGTGACAACTGCCCTGGCCTCCTGTCCCACAGAGTCTGACCTCCCGCATGTGGAGCCAGGTGCACCTTCGCCCACGAGTAGGTGTTGAGCACACCCTCTGTGTGCCCAGGAAGCTTCTAAGGCCCCCGTGGCTGCTCAAGCCACAATGAGTGTCTCCCACAGGCACTTGAGCTCTTGGGGCCTAATCAGAGCAATTGACCTAGAAGGCTCTTTGGGGCTCTGGCCAATGGCCTTTCATCTCTGACTCACTTCCCCCTTTTATCATCTCCTCTTCTTCACTGTTACTCTCAAAGAGAATGTAACTGCCTCCTAGGATGCCGAAAACACAATCATGAAAAGACAAGAGTGCACGATCTCCTACCTGCTCCGCAGGGCGACCCTTGTCTGAGAGACACACATGACATCTCTGTTGGTGAGTGTGTCACTGTAGACATGAGGCTTCCTTCCTTCTGGCACACTTGGCTGCAGAAGCGATCACTGTCAGGACAGTTACCTTTTCCCTAATGAGGTTTAAACGATGTATTATTGTTGATATTTCACAATAGACCCCTGTGCATTTCTGTTTCTCTTTACTATCGATCCACCTTGAGGCCATCTTAGCTATAGATGCTTAGAGCCACGGCATGTGGATCATTAATGGTACTGGCCAAGGGGTGCCCTTGGCAGACAGAGGGAACCTACTACTCCATGGTCGCGAAGGGCATGAATTCATCTTTGTGTTTCTGTTTTTTGTTTATGAAGTGCTGGGAATTGACCCCAGGGCTCTACACACACTGGGCAAGCACTCTACCACTGAGCTACCTCCCAGCCTGAGGCTTTGTGTTTCCAATAGTCCCCATAGACAGAAGTGGCAAGCATGAGCTACCACCTGCTTTCTCGCCAACCCTTACTGGGAAAATGGTAGGCACTTCATGGAGAACAGGCTGATTTTAGGGACCCCTGGCCCTGAAGAGGCCCAGCTGACCCACTGGCCCCCAGCACTGGACTGAGGTCACTACCCAACAGCTGCTGACTAGAGGGCTGCATCACCCAAGGCTACCACCATCTCCCCTCTTCTTCATCATTTGCTGTGCTGAGATGTTTGAGACAAAGAGGGAACCCAGGATCTAGCAGCCATTTCCACCCTGGATCAGGCTGTGGTCGTTCCAAAAAACAGCTCACCCAAAATGCGCTCATCCACTCAAGAAATCAAAACCAACCCACCAGGCGGTCATTAACTCCCACAATCCTACAAGATGATTCCTTGGGGCAAAGTAATTAGTGCAAATAAATTCTGAAAAGGAAATCCATCAAGGACTTCAAATAATGTGCTGTTTTCACGTGTGAACAAGTGGGTCTAGTACATAAGCTAACAAGTGCTTCTTTCCCAGGAAGATTCTCCAGAGAGACTTTTCTGGGCAACACTTTGAGATACCAGCCCTAATAGTCCATGGACTTGAAAGTACTAAAACGGAATCTCTTTTCTTAAAAGCACCATAATTCAGTCTTGTCACTAATTCAGACAATGTGCCCCCTCTCTAGAAAGGTTAAACTATACATCACAGCCTGCATGTAAACGGCCAGATGAAACAATGTCACATTAGTGGTTGGTGACCAAGTGATGACATCGTTTTCTTCCACTTGTTCAACCAAAGGAAAGACAAAATCCAGTCCAATTTAACGATAACAACTTTAAAAAGATATTGTATTTGTTTTGTAACAGATAAAAAATGAAACGTCTTTCTCCTTGAGCCACCTGGCCCTTTGGGGAAGTCATGTTTTCTGAGAAATCTCACAACAGAAAGGCAGAAACGCCATTTAAAATAAATAACGCTGTAATCATTTCCAGAGAACTGGGGCCAATCAAAAAGAACACTTCTGGACTGGGGTGTTATTATTTTGCAAATGGGGGAAGGTCCTTTCTGCAACTTCCATTGGGATTCAGAATTTCAACTCAAAGCACGATTTCAAATCTAAACTCTCTAAATACATCAGACAAAAAGGCACTTCCATTATACTGCAGTTCTGAGGGAAGAAATCCATTTTTCTGTTGGCTCCCAGGTGGCAGAGGGATCAGTTTAATGTCCCCATTTCAAGACCATAGGAGCAGGTGACCTCCATGAGCCCAGGATAACAGCATCTCACCCGGAAGAAGGCCCCTCTCGCAGCGTCCTCTCTGGGCAGCAGCCGTGCCGCCAGCCAAAGCTGTAGGCCTCCCGCAGGCTCTCTGCAGAGCAGCAATTTCCCTGTGCTTTGCTTTGATTTTCTCTTTCCTGGCAATTGAAGACACATGGAGAAAGCCATTTTCTCCTCTGCCAGCCGAGTGCCTTGGCCATTTTCTTGACTCACTCCTTGCCTTTGTCTGGATACCAAGGCTGAGAAGGAGATGCTCAGCTTCTGGTTCCAAGTTGCCTTGAGTAAAAAGGGGCCCCATACCCAACAGCCAACGCCTTGTGCACCTGTGTAGAGAGGCTCCTGTTTCAGGGGGCAGGAGGGGCTGGTGGTGAGAGGGATGGGGAAGGCTGACAGCTCTGGGCGGAGGAGGTAAGCTAGGGGTTGCCTGTGGGGTCTGGCAACCATACGACCACAGTGCAGATGAGGGGCCGGGACAACTTGAGAATTCAGGCTTGAGCAGGCCGCAGAATGGCATTCATCACATCCATTCCCCTGCACACCATGATTTCTGGAAGACTATTGAGTTTCCAAAGTTGACTTAGGTCCATTCAAAGTTTCCTCTTAAGCAACGATATCCCTGAGATCCCACACTGAGTGGTCTAGATGTTGTTGTTGTTGTTGTTGTTAGGGGCCATTGAGTCCGTATCCGACTCATAGCGACCCTCATAGGGTTTTCAATGGCTGTTTCGGGATTGCCTTGGGAGTGGATTGCCAGGTCCTTCTCCCATTTTTGCGGTGCTGGGAATTGAACTCAGGACCTCAGAGACTGCAGCACAGTGCTCTACCAACTGAGCTAAATCCCAGCCCCCGAGTGGTCTGGATAGTTCCCCCTAAAGAGCATTAAAATAAATAGCACAACCACTAAATAGAAAACAGAGTCCTCCGCGCAGCCCCTAAGGCTTTCCTGAGAACCACCTGTGGGCATGTCAGGCGGTCCTGACCGAGCGGCATAGTTCATGACGCCTCTCAGCAAGAAACAGTTTGACCTGAGGCTCATACTCCAGAAGTGGGGTGAGGGTGGATTGGACAAACAGCTTGAGCTCTTTGGAGCTCAAAGCCTCACGTCCTCATTGAAGAATGGCATCAGGTGAGGGTTCATCCCAGGAGAAACCCATGTGCTCATCATACTCAAGAGCTCGGCATTTATTCTCCGAGTCAGAAGAATCAGCCTGCAATTTCTGCCACCTCCATCCACTGATTGACCCACATTTCCAGTTCATTAGCGCGCCCCACTCCCAACCCTGGTACATTCCCAGCCAGTCTTGTTGCAAGGTCTTCCTTCTGGTAAAATTCAAAAAATAAGAGAAAGAAAGGTAAAGGCGTATGACCGTTTCAAAGAAACAGCACTAAGAAGGTAGCAGATCTGTGGGAAGGGATACGTATGCTTCCAGGATTTAAGAAGGAAAAAGAAAGAGAGAGAGAGAGAGAGAGAGAGAGAGAGAGAGAGGAAGGAAAAAGGGAGGGAGGGAGGAAGGAAGGAAGGAGGAGACAGAGAGAGAGAAAGGAAGAAAGGAGGGAGGGAGGAAGGAAAGAAGGAAAGAAGGGGGGAAAAGCCAGTTTGGCTGTGTGACTGTGACCACTTGGGATTCTATCTGGTTTTTTTCACAGGGCCCCAGTATGGTCTTAGGGATAGCTGTGACAACTCAGCCCTGTGTGTGGGCAAATCACTCACCCACTCAGTCTGTCCAGCTGCCTAGCCTAGGTAATATTTTGTGGATTCTGCTGGTCAAAAGTCACTATCAGGTTTTGAACCAAAATGCATCCTCTCAATTAACAAGCCTGATCTAGCTGGCTGTTCAAAGGGGATCTTTCTCTTCTTTTTCTCCCCAAAGATCATGAGCCGCTGGGACAGCAAGACCAAGTTGAATCACCAGATGGAGAACAGAGTGCTCAAGAACCCCTGGGAAGCGTGGCTGTGGTACTTACAACCAGCCTGAGGATGGCTACCCCTGCCCAGGGCCTCCACTGAGATGCTGCTGAGTTTGATGGGATGCAATTTGATCAGTGACATCTCTGAATCCTGGAATATTGGTCTGCCCTACCTAAATGGATGGTTCAATTCCCTTGAAATTGAATCTGTCCCTTCCCTTTGGCACAGTGTTAAAATGCATTGTGAGGTCCAGCTCTAGGGAGTTGCTCCCACCGATTAAAAAGAACAGCCGGGGGCTGTGTCGTGATCAGTTTAGTATCCTATGAGGAATTTGTCACTGGAAGGGGCTGCTGGTCAAGCAGACATTTAAACAAGAGTGGAGGCCAGAGGCTGGGGTGGGGATAGGGCTGCATTGAGAGGTTCCTGATGCCCTGCAGAGTCCTCTAGGAATTTGGCTAACCTCACCTTTGACTCTGAGCCTACTGACTGCCATGTGCTGGTGACGTGTCCACAGGCCCTTTGTCTGTGCCTTTCCTCTGGGTTCACAGGCTGGTATATGTCAATGTCTCACAGCCCTGCAGTCAGAGGCCTGTAGAGAACCAACCAGAACTGAGCCCCAAACTCAAAAGGGAGCAGTGTGGGGTGAAAAGGCCCTGGGCGTTGGGGCTGGAGGCACTATGCTGTGCTCCTTGCCAGTAGGCGATCCACAAGAACCTCAGCTCCTCCTCTGTCAAGGCCAGGGCTGCAATCTGGATGTTTGAGGATTCTGTGACCCTTTGACCAAAGTTTCCTTCCTGCCCAGTTAATCCCTGAAATCTGATGTCTTTACCTGCAGATGTCCTGGGACCTGTATGCTAAGACTTTGGTGGCCTCTGGGTCAGTGACATGGGAGGTGGTAATAGCTCAGGAAAACCCACTGCTGGATTAGCAGAAAGCTGAAGCATGGGCATCCAGAAGGATCCCAGCTTCCTCTTCTGGGGTTCTGTAGGCTTCACCTTGGGGGATAGCTGCAGGGAAGACAAGAGAAGCCTGACATCTTGGGCTGGCACCTGGGGAGTGGCACCTTTCTTGATGGAGCAGGCAGGGGTGATGCAGACAAACCCTGCCATGCTGCCCATCCCGCTCTGCTCTTCACGCCTCTCTCCTTCCTGTCCAAGTGGCTGCTGGTCTCTGGAGACAGGGCGATGAGCTCAGGGCTGGGGAGCATGCCTGGCTCTCTCCGTTCTTCCTGGACACTTAGCCTACCCCTTCAGGCTCCCTGTGGTGACTCACGTACCCACTGTTGCCTTGGACTTCCCTTAGGCGTAAACAACAGGGGCCGAGTGACAGGCAGGGACAGATAATCCATGAGCCGGAGGCCCTTGCCTCCCTCAGCACCTCCACGTGATGTACAGAAACCTGTTCCCCACAGCCACGGCACTGAGCTGGGAGCTGGGACTTGGAGGACAGAGATGAGATGTGTCGCCACATAGTTTCTTGGCAAACTGAGAGAGATCCTGGTACAGGATGTCACTCAGAGGCAAGAAAGAACGTAAATTCATTCCCCCCTTTTCTGCATTCATAAAAGAAAGCCAGTTCCAGTCCAAGTTGGGCAGAACCCAGGGCTCCTTCCTCTCTGAACAGGCTGAATGTCAGCAAATAGCAGTGTGGCTGGGGTTCTACGTGCTCTGCAGGAGTGCCTTTGGCATAGACTGGAAAAATCCCACAGCCTAGAGGCCACTGCCTGGAGTGGGTGCTGCTCCGGACTTGACGTTTGCCTCTAGACAGAGATCTGGCCTTGCATTCCATCTTCCCTTCTGTTTGGCCCCTGGACTTTCCCTAGAGGAGGATGAGTGTCCTCCAAGTTATCCTGGGTTTTTCGCAATGGCTCTTCAGAAATCAGTCTGGCAAGACAGTCAAATGCAGCACAAGAATTCTGAGGATTGTGATTGTAGAAATAATAATAATACAAGATGCACTCAATAATTTTGAAAGAACTAGGGATACTGGAATGTGTACTGAGCCTCGGAAGATATTAGGGAATTGGAGTTCATTTTCAAGGTGTGCTGTGGTGATGCAGGGGAAGGTCTCCATGTCTGCACCTTCTTCCTAGGGGTTTCAACCCACACACACATGCACACACACACACACACACAAACTGTGACTATCCATGTGGGTGCGTGCTGATCACTCTATCATGTTTTGGATTCTTCTGTGCATTTGAGCTTTTTTTCTAATACAGTTGTGAGCTCTACGCCAGCTGTCTGGGTCCATGCCCATGCTGGGCTGGTGAAAGTCTAGGGGTGCTTCTCTAACCGACACTCTTTCCTGCGCACCACCTGCCTGAACTGTGAAGGAGCCAGCGGTGGGGGGTAGGTCTATTTGTGCACACTGATCTACAACAGACAAGTGAGGGGAGGACTGGCCATTGCCTTTGTCCACCATGTCCCCACAGCTTGGCCTCACCAGCTGGCATCATCATTCACTGTCTCCTTGGTTGTGACTTTGAGGGTAGTAGTCACCCACAAAAGCAGCATTTGACTCTTCACCCGAAGAGAGGGAGTCATGCTCCTCTCTAATAACAAAAAGAGGTTTAACCAAAGACCGTGGAAGAAAGCTCTATGTTGGTAAAGATGGACTAAGGAACTTGGCCAGGAGCCCGTCCAAGCCTTGTCTCTTACTCGAAGTCACTCCATCCTCTTAGAAGACTTCTTTCCTCTCATGAGCTGCATTTTTTCATAAAGGAAGACCTACTGGCCACCAGGAGGAAGAAGTGCTAGGATGTATTAAACTGGTGTCTCTGTTCATGGAGATGCAATAAGACAAATTGGGAATATAAACCTCATCAGTACAGTAAAAGCTAGTTCACCCCACAACCACTCAGGAGTTCAAGCCAACGAGGCCCACAATTCTGAATGACACTGCAAGGCTTTGGAGCTTCCAAAGAACAACCCATGTACGGAATTGAGTTTAATGTGCAGCTGAGGTGGAAGTTCATGAATGGGGCACAGCAGATGAGACAGAAAAATCAACACCTGTAGTCTAGAGATGGGACTAGACTTTCCCAGACAAGCCAGTGAGACTGGGCTAGTTTTTGATTCTTGTCTCTATCAACTCTGGGGAAATCTTAAGTCTTCCCACTGCCCAGTGGCAGTAGGATTTGGGATGGCCAACTTAATCTCTTGAGGCCTTTTCTGGTTTTCAGATGCCTGAATCTTCTAGTTTTCAAACTACTGGATTAATCCATTTTACTCTGTAGAACTTTAAAGTGACTGCTCTTTGCATTCACTAGTGAGCACGGCATGCTCTGTTGCAATGAGCAAAAGCCAGATCACCTGGCAGCACCTTGGGGTTATCAGCTAGTTTGTGAAATGTTTCTGTCAGGCTTCTTCCCTTTCACCTCTCAGTTCCCTGTAAACTCAGAGCTCCCCACTGTCACAAGCTGTCCATGAAGCACAGGCTTCACGCAGGACTTTGGGAGGATCACATTCCACTTTCCACCTTTAGTAAACAGGTCTGTCTGATGTATTTTCCGATAACCACTCCCTTTGGCAGCATCTGTCTTCAGAGTATGCAGACCGTCAGGCATGGGAAACAAAGAGCAGCCTTGACAAAGATCCTCTCACAGACAGAGGAGAGTCATCACGGCAACACCCCAACACCAAGTAGGCAGTCAGCCATCCAGGGGCTGGACAAAGAACTCCATGGGCTTCAAGAGGACGTGGCTTCCATGCAGCATAAAGTAGCCAAAGCTCACTACATCCCTAGCCCCCAGGATGTTGATTCGTACCCTTCCTGCAAAAAGAAATGGGCAAAGCAAAAACCAGACATGACACTGAAAGACAACAACCTTCACCGTGTCTCAATGGGACTGGGAACATGAAAAAAGCAATAAAAAGCAAGAATGCGGTCACCTGGTGGAGGGACCCAAGCATGTTTCCCACAGGGCATCGTGGACAGAAAGAACACATGAAACAGGGGAAGTGAGAGCCGTGCAGGGAGCAGGAGACCCCTGGGGCTCGGAAGAGCACCACAGATGGTGCCCCGCAAGGGCGGGCGCCATGGTAGCTTGCATATCACCCCAGGTCCTCTCGTTTGTCATTCAGCTCTAATTTTAGGCAATACAGGCAGCCCAGGAACCACCACAACAATCACAACACAGAATGTTTCCATCATTCCCAGTTCCCAGCCCTGAGACACCAATCCCCCTTGTCCAACTCCAGGCCACCATTGCTCTGTTTCCTGTCCCTAATTTTGTCTTCTCCATGGTGTCGCATCAATGGTGCCAATCAGCATGTCTGAGATGGTGCTTTTGAGAGTCAGTGGTGTCAGCGCACATGTCGGCAGCTCATCATTTTTCAATGCTGAATAGCACTCCGTGGTGTGGCTGCACACAGTGTGTCCACTCAGTGGTGAGCAGACACTCGGGTTGATTCCAGTTTTTGACAGTTGTGTGTAAAGCTGCCATGAACATCCATGCACAGGTTTTTGTGTGGAAGCAAGTTGCCATTTCATCTGGGCAAATGTGTAGGAATGGAATGGCTGGGTCACACGAGACAGGTACCTTCAGCTTTATAAGAAAGTGTCAAAACTTTTCCATACTGGCTCAGCCATTTTGCATCCCCACCAGAATTCCCGGGCTCATATTCTTCCCATCACTTGGCACTATGAGGGTTTTTTGTTTTGCTGTGCTTCAATCTTAGCCGTTCTAGTAAGTTTGCATTGGTATCTCATTTTAATTTTTAATTTGTACTTCCTTAATGACTAATGATGTTGAGCATCTTCTCAAACTATGCTTATTAATTATCTTATTATCTTTTTTGATTGTCTATTTAAATCTTTTGCCTAGTTTTAAAAATGAGGTTGTTTTCTTTTTATGGAGCTGTAGGAGTTTTTGCATATTCTGGATACAAGTTCCCTATCAGACATATGTTTTACAAATATTTTCTCCCCATCTGTGGTTTATCGTTTCATGATCTCAGTGGTGTCTTTTGAAGAGCAGAAGCTTATGTGTGTATGTTTGTGTGTATATGTGTGTGTATACGTGTATGTATATGTATAGAATTTATCAATTTTTCCCCTTTATGACTTATTTTTATGTATTCTATTTAAGAAAACTTTTCCCAACATAAAGTTATAAAGTTTTTCCTATTTTTAAGAGAATTTTATAGCTTTGGCTCTTACATGTAGGTCTACAATCTACTTCAAGTTACTTCTTGTATATGGATTGAGGTTTTTGTGTTTTAGAGGGTTTTTAGAGGATAGGTATTCAAAGCCCCAGCAGCATCTGTTGACAGACTCTCCCTTCTGAACTCTGCCCCAGGGCCTGGGGTGTTGCTCTTTCACCAGCTCCACACAGCATTCCTGGATTGATGACCTTTATAGCAAGTCTTGAAATTAGCTAGTATTAGTTCTCAACTCTATTCTTTTGCAAACTTGTTTGGGATTTTCTAGGTCCTCTGCTTTTCCATCTAAATTTTGTCAATTTCTCAAACAACAATAACAAAGCCAGCTTGCTGGGCTCAGAACAGGCGCCTTTGCTGTGTTCCTAGTGCCTTGGGTACAATTTGGCACCTGGGAGGTGCTTGGTACCTAGCTTTGGATGCACAGATGTGCAGCCAGCAAGGCAGGGACTCCACGTACACCACATGACGGGGGTGCCATCCAGAAAGTCAGAGGCTCTAGAGAACTATTTGACAACTTCTTAAAACACTGGGTATGCATTCGCCCCAAGTCCCCGTAGTTCCATTCCCCGCTATTTATACAGAGAAACAGAGACATATGTCCACAAAAACTCTGTGCAAAATGTTGATGGAAGCTTTATTCACATTATCTCAAAACTAGGAACACAGATGTTCATTACCTCATGAATGGGTGATCAAAATGTAGTATCTTTGCACAATGGGGTACTACTCAGCCATCAAAAGGCCCATTCCACTGAGGTACAAAAGGAAATGGATGGGTGTAAAAGATATTATGGTGTGCGAAAGAAGCCAGACACACACACAAAAATACATGGCATCTGATTCCATTTAGTGACATTCTGGAACAGGTAAAATGGACCTATGATGATAGAAACCACTGGTTCCCAGGGGTGGAAGAAAGACTGGAAAGATGAGTGAGGGAAATTTCCAGGATGGTGGAATGTTCTGTGCCTTGCTATGCCTCTGTCAGAACCAACCCTCTCCTGTGCCCTGGGAGCCTCTGCCTCCCCATAGTTTCGATGAGGTCACAAAACACACCGTCATCCTCGAACCCTTGTCCAGCTCCAAGTGTGACTCCAGAGTCCTGGGGGGAGTACGCATACTCCTCAGAGCCTGGAGGAGTCTGGATTCTAGGGCACTGCTCCCTCTCCCCTCCGGCCCCTCTGCATACCTTGGTTGAGTGGAATGAACTCTGGCACCAGAGACTGCCGTCTTCTCACTGCTACATCTCCATGCTTGGGCTTGGGCTTGGGCAATGGTTTGGGTTCATCAGCATAAGATGAACGAATGAACGAGTGAATGAATGAATGAATGAAAAGTGGGTTTACATGCAACAGAATTCAGGGAAAAGGCAAGGTATGGGTGAGAGAAATGAAAACCAGCTCCACCGTTTGCATCTGTACCTTCCCATTTCACTCAGCCTGTTTTCAAGTAGATGGTATTTTCTGGATTAACCAAGAAGGGCAAACTCCTAAAAGAACACAGACAGGGTTTGCTTTTGGGTGGGTTAACTCTAACTTCCCAAACCACAATTTCAGGACTTTATTTCAGAACCTGACGTTTGGAAATTTTATTTGCAAACAGCCATTCCCTTTTGATTTAGTATCTTCCTAAATCTCCAGATGTTAAATCACCTTTTGAAAGTCCTATGTGCCCCCCCCACCCCATCAGAATAATGCTTCTGAATTAAAATTCTCTCTGACGCAAGCAGTTTTTAATTAGACAGCGGCCTTGGAACATGGTCACCCTATTTCTTCACTGAGCATCGTCTGGCTGATTAGAAGACGAAATGGAGAAATAGCGAAAGGAGGGTTGGCAAGGAAGGAGGGCTGGAATGGCACTTGGCCTGTCCTGAGTCCTCCACTGCTTGCTCAGCCTAAAGCTGCCAACATGGAGAGGCACTCAAGCACCAGCAGGACCCACAGAGTCACAAATTGGCATGTGCTTCTTGGCAAGTCTGGGAGATAGAGCCACTTAATGAGACTTGGATGTATTTCTGTATGGTGGTTCTCTGTGGGTAATCTGTAGAGGAAAGCAATTCTCTTTTTGTCTTCATTATTTTTCTAAAGATCATTGAGTCTATGTTCTATCAGTGCTTCTCCCAAATTGTATAGAATGACTAAGACGTCAGACATGATTTCAGGGTCAAGGGAAAGAACTTTTTTGAAAAAGTGAACAGGATGCTGGGGACTGCTTCAAAGAAGGATTGTGGGGAACCACAATCTGCACCCCTCATGGTGTTTAGGGAGCTTCATAGGGACAGTCACACAACCTGCATTTAATACTTGAAATCCATTAGCAACACAGGTGGCCTTCTCCACTCTGGCAGCTGGGATGCAGGGCTGGACAAGGGTCTCTGTGACAAGAACACCCATGTGGGAAGGGCATGAAAGCCTCGGCACCTACCTGGAGGAAAAGGGGGAGAGCTAGAGGGGCAGGGATGATTGTGTATGTAGAAGAGGCAAGAAGAAGAAGAAGAAAAAGAAGAAGAAGAGGAGGAGGAGGAGGAGGAGGAAGAGGAGAAGGGGGAGGAAGAGGAGGAGGAAGAGGAGAAAGAGGAGGAAGAGGAGGAGGAAGAGAAGAAGGAGGAGGAAGAGGAGGAGGAAGAGGAGAAGGGGGAGGAAGAGGAGGAGGAAGAGGAGGGGGAGGGGG
>VMDO01004042.1:0-27397 GCA_007922755.1 Pedetes capensis | reverse complement strand
GAGAGCGGGGAGAGCAGGAGACAGAAGAGGAGAACAAAGAGGAAGAAGAGGAGGAGGGAAGAGAGAAATGGGAGACCAAAGGTGTCCAGCAGAGCTCTCTTCTGAGACCCCTGACCAACACATGGTGCAGGGAAACAGAGCCCAAGAGTGAAAGAGAGGTTTTTAATTTGACTCAGGTGGATTTTTGGATCTTTCCTTTGTCGAGTGAGGCAATTCAAGGAAAAGAGCCCCCAAGTCAATGTCTGCTGGCCAGGCCCTGTCCCCCCAGGGCTGGGCCCTGAGGTAGCTGAACACCTGGCACCAAGCCTGATATGTTCACAGAAATGTTGGTGTCTGACTGCTTTAACCTGATGGAGTTGCCATAAGGAAGGTGGGGGGGACACACGTGGGAAGCTGAGAAATACTTTGGTGGCAGAGAGCATCGTCTCTCCCTTTCCTGCTCTTGCCACTTCATTTGCACTTTAGGGGTGAGTTGGACTCCCTCTTCCTCTCCAAGTAAGCCTGCTGAGAGGTAAGCTTGAGTCTGCTCTTGGACTGTGTCGAGAGTGGCCAGTTATTCCTACAACAAGGTGACCCACATATTGGGTTAATTCATTTCTGAAGCCTTATAATTCTTTTTTTTTTTTTTTTTTTTTTTTTTGGCAGTACTGGGGGTTGAACCCAGGGCTTTCCACATGCATGCTTTGCAAGTGCTGGACCACTGAGCTGCACCCCCAGCCCATTTTTTTACTTTTGAGACAGGGTCTCACTAAGTTATGCAGACTGCCTCTGGTCTCGAACTTGCAATCCTCCTATCTCCGCCTCCCCAGCCGCTGGGATTACAGGCATGCACCACCGTACCAGGCACAAGCCTTATAATTCTATAGTGCAGTGATTTACCTGTAAAAAGGAACTGAGGCACTGGAGCACTGGCTTCTCTGCCTGCAGACACCAAGCATGTCTACAGCAAAGTCATCATTGGCCTAAACGCAGGGCTGTCCCTGAGAGGCAGGTGGGCAGGCAAACTGTCTGGCTTACCTGTGCAGCAGGCAGGAGGCAGCCAAAGGCTCAGCAAATGCTGAAGGATCATAAGACTGATGAGAAATCACAGCATCTGAGCCAGACCTCGGCAATTGCTTTTCTCCACTGAGGATCCAGCAAATAAATCAACCACATGACAGGGTTGAGGGAGAAGAAATCCATGCGCTGCCCTGTGGCATCGGGGGTGGCCACAGAACACAGCCCTAAAGCACAGGATAAAAGATGGGAGACAAATACCCATGAGCATCAACAAGTGCAAGGCAGGAGGCAGAAATGGCAGCTCGGGCCCTGGGGCGAGAAGATTGTTGGGATTTGGGGAGGATGGGGAGTTGGCTTTGTTAATTTGTTTTTGCTTTATTGCTTTTATAAGGCACCCGTATAGCCCAGAAATTCATTACAACGATTTGATGTATTAGCAAATTGGATAAATAACAAGACCCAATTTGTTAAAGACTGTCAAGAGAGAAAACAAAACAGTGTCTGTCAAGCACAAGGTGAGAAGGAGGCAGGGTTGTGCTCTGTGGTGAGGGCTGTGGCCCCACAGGGCTCTCAGCAGACCTGAGATTTAAACAGAAAGCAAGGCAAGGGCAGAGCCTGAGAAAAAGATCCCAGGCAGTGAAGTCAGCATTCTCCCTCTACCCAAATTCGAGCAGCAGGGGCATGATAAGGGCATTGGGTAGACATGTAGGGGCTCGGGTACCTGGCGCAATGCTAGGGAATAAATTCATTATTTTGAAAACAGCTAAATAAAGAAAAGAAGGATTCATCTTGCTTTTTAAAATAAGGACTGCTGTATCAGAAATGGAATAGTTGATGAAGGGAAGTTACTCTTTATAGAAAGAAGTCTTTCAGCTAATAGAGACGATAATAGAGAGACTGAGGCAGGAGGATCACAAGTTTGAGGCCACCCTGGGAAACTTGGCAAGACCCTGTCTCAAAATAAAGAAAGGCTGAGGATACAGCTCAGTGGCAGAGCACTTGCCTAGCATGTGTGAAGCAAGGTGGAGGAGGAGGAAGAGGAGGAGGAGGAGGAGGAGGAGGGATAAGAAAGAACAGAACATTACTTTATTTATTTATTTATTTGTTTTTGAGACAAGATCTGGCCATGTAGCCTAGGCTGGCCTGAAACTCAGTACGTAGACCAGGCTAACTCTGAACTTGTTCCACCCAACCTAGAACATCACTATTTTAAATGAAACCATGGGATATGATCCACAAAATCTAGACCATGAAATATCCTCCAGCATTTGGTCATATTCCTTCAACCAGTACATTGCAGGATGGAGGGAACATCCCTGGATTAAGAAATTTAGATGCGTGGACCAAGTGATCCGTGGGGATGAGTGTGCATCCTGAAATGAACAAGCTTTCTTTTAAAGTTACGAGTCAATCAGGAAAGTCTGAACAGAGATTCAGTATTTGATACGAAGGAATCGTTAATTTCATAGGTGAGATAATGGGATGGCATTTCTGTTTTCTGAAGAGTCTGTGTCATGTAGAGATTTACACAGAAATAACCTTGAGGTTGGGCATTTCCTGCAAGATAACCCATGGATGGGTAACTTGAAAATGGTGAGGGAGCCATGGGGCTTTATGATACGATTTTCTCTGCTGTGCGTATGCTGGATATGTTCCATATTTAAAAAATCAACAATCCAGGAAGAGGGGCAAGTCCAACTTGATGACATACTACCAAGTTCTCAGTAGCCCATCGTTGGACTGGCCCAAGTGACAGTGGCAGCTGTGGGGCTGCTGAGGGGCTCCACAGTTGGTCCCACAGCTGCTGGGGTCTTTGCAGAGGTGGGGAATACCTATCACCTCCAAAGTGAAGGCCCAAGATGACTCATCACCTCTGTCATGCAGCCAGACTCAACCCAGAACCACCCAGGGTGGAAGCCTTGTTCCAGCGGGGCTGTCCACTGGGCAGAGAGGACTTCCGGTCCTCATCTCCATCCTTGTTCCCTCAGTAACATCGTGGGGTGGCGGGTTCTGCCATTCACTGCCCCGGCTAGCTCCCACTTGCAAGGATGTGCCCACCTCAGCTCTGGCTCTCCTGAGGAAAAGTGGTTGCTTTTGGCTGCAGCTGTTGCCGGGCTAAATGATTTCCTGAATGTTTCCCAAACATTTCCTTTTACTTCCTCCTATAAGAGATGCTCTCCACAAATACCAAGGTATTGATTTTCCAATTGATCGAGGCGGAGAGCGCTTCATACAGTTATGACTCCTGACAAGCAGGGAATAAAAAGCCAATCATAATGAGTTCATTTACTTTGCTTGATTACATTACTTGATAACACGCTATGGATACCAACACACCCTTCCAAGGGCATCACCGTGTTCCAAGCTGCCAGCTCTTAATAATGCTGCCGGCTAACACTGAAATCCATCTTGCTTCGTGATGTGTGAATTTAAAAATCATCTTTTGTGGGCCTCTTCTTTTTTTTTTTTAATGCCATAGCTGTACTATACAATCTTCCCTGAACTCAAGATGACTAGATTGAGGGAGGAAGGAGAATGACTCGGATTTGGGGATGGGGTTTATAGAGGGTGTTTGTTGATGTGCGATGGGGGAGGTGTACAGTGAAAACCTAGTTGTTGGTTATAAATATGCTGTGTTTCCTCTATTGATCAGCTGATGGTGAAATGAAAGGGACTACATTATCAGATCGTATTTAGACCTGGATGCTTGGAATCACTAATTATTTGCAATAGCGAGTGAGGCTGTTTAGCCCCTTTCTCTGGTCTTAGGCATATGCTCTTGGACTGTTCACCACCTTTCCTGGGTTTCTTTCCTACAGAGTCTCTGTTTCGGCGTTCCCCCCAGTTCTCGGAGAACTCCCATATCCCTCCTCAGCACATTCGGAGAGGAGACTGAACAGCACTTCTGCTTGAAGATTCAGATGGCTGCCTTGTCCCTTCCCGTGTCTGGGGGCAGGGGCTGGCAGTAAGTGGGAACCAGCAAAGCCTGATTCTTCTTTAAATAAACTGTCTCACTATCAGGCCCCAGCTCTCCAGAGCTCCCAGGAAGTGAATCATAGAGGGCCGATGTGGTGACTCAGGACCGAGTGAAACACTTGCCCCCAGGGGCACCACAAAGCTTTGTTGTTAATCTTCTTGGGGAACTTGTCCAAATAATGGATTCTGTTTTCCCTGCTTTCTCGACAGTGTGTACTGACGAGGAGTCCACCCTTCCTCCTTGAGCAGGGAGGTCAGCCCTTCTCTTGCCCTCCAGGGCTCAGGTCGATTTGGTCCCAGGATAGACAGGGCCCTGGTCTGCAAGATTCTCCTCAGGAGGAGCTCCAAAGCCAGCCGAGTTTGTACCCAAGGCCTGTCTCTATGTGACTGAACACTCTGGGCCTCAGAGCCTTCTTCAGAGCCAGAGCAAGAATCCAGGGAGCAAGTGCAGTAGTCAAATGTTGGAACTGCACTGGGCATCTTGGGAGGATGTTGGGGAAGCTGGTTCTGGGTACCTACATCCCAACTGCTCCCTATTATTACCATCCCGATTTCTTGCATCCAGGATACTTCCCCACCCACCTTTGTCCCCTATATGCTTATGCTATGGTATTTGGAGTTTGTTCCCTTTTTGTTCTAGACCTGAGGCCTGTGACCCTTCAGCCAACTGAATGGGGGTGGTGTTTGTCCCCATCTCTCCGCTGCCCCTGCCATTACTGCCCTCTTTCCAGCAGGCTCAAGGTTGGGCCCCTCTTTGCTTGCTTTGTGCTCCTCAGGGGGGGGCCTGGCAAGATGAGATATTCCACCCTCCAGAGGCGGCCCCAAGATGGGATCTCATTCCAGCCACGCTGGTCCTTCTCTGGATGACTTTGGAAAAGTTATTGAACTTCTCTGAGCCTCAGTATCTTTCTCTGGAAAACAGAGCTGTATCCTTTAAGCCATGAGGTTGAGTCAAAAGTTTGGATGAAAAGAGAAGAGCCCTGAAACCTGGCAGCACTTGCAGGGCCCCAGAGGGGAGCCATTCATCTCCCCACTGGCTCGGGCAGGGCACTGCCAGCCTTCGATTTGGGCTGAGTTGTTTAACTGTCACTTCTGCTAACGGCCTGCCTATATGTCACCCTCCCATTCATTTCTGGGTTTCCAAGCTGCCCAGAAACCTCTCTAGGCAAAACAGCAAAAGTGAATGATACATCAGAGCCGGGTTCATTCTCAAGAATATATAACTTGGTCATGAAAGCAATTACTTAATGCAGTGTTCCCTGGGAAGGGGACACTGAGCTTTTTGAGTGGGTGCCTACCGTGTGCCAGGCCCAGCTCAGGTATTGCATCTCCTCCAATCCTCCCAGGCATGCGGGTCCTGTAGGTCTGCACTTCTCTGACACCCCTATCTGTTTGCACCCACTAATCATGCACCATGATTCCATCCCTGCCCTCAGACAAGGCAATGCTAGGTCATCACACCACAATTCCTCAGCGCTCTGAGTCCTCAGCCAGAGCCACAGGAAGCAGAGTCTCCAGCAAAAATGGCTGCTGCGTCTGTGGGCTGCCTGAGCTTGGTTTTTATTCCCAAGGGCATGAACTTCATGATGATATTTCTAGAACATGCCACAGATGCATTTGAGTTCCATTGGCCATTCTAGAAGCTTCAGGAAACCAACAGTTACTTGTCAACTGCCCAGTCCCAGCCGCTCATTTCCTTCTCTGAGGGGAAGAGAAAGCCTTTAACTGGTAAAAGTGCTTGGTGAACATGTAGGGTCTAGTTTCTTATTCAGAACAATATGAAGACCTCTGCACGTCAGGGAAAACTAGAACACAGCAGAGGAGACTAAGGAGTGGGTGATTCTTTTTAATCCTGCCGCTAAGTTCCCATCTCAACACCCTCCTCCCCAGCTGGGATCCTCTGGTCTCTGCTCCCAAAGCCATCTCTGGTACCCTCTGTCATAACACAGCTCTCCCTATATTCCAAATATTTGTTCAGATCCCTGCTGCCCTCTCTATCCCAGGCTTTGAAGACCTGTTTCCATAAATGGGCACACCGTAAATATTTCAGATTTTGTGAGCTTGTCTCTGCTAGCCCCCTCAGCTCGACCATGGTAGTATGCCAGGCGCTGTGGATGGCACCTGACAGCTTCACCTCCAAAACAAGAGGCTTGGATGTGGTCCTGGGGCCATGGCCTGCTGATCCTGGGAGTTTTTGCAACAGGGGATGTCCTGGAACATACAAGGCACTTGCTACGTGCTCAAGAGCATGTGCACAAAGGACAGAAGAGAAAGGTGCTGCTCAAAAGAAGTCTTTCTACCTCAGCTGCTCTTCGCGGTTTAGAACAACTATAATTTAATAAAGTGGAGAAACTAGCCTTGGAATATGTTAGGAGCTGTACTAAGTAACCCTCCGCTTCTCATTTCAATCCCAGCCACACGCTGAATCTGACACCTGTGCTTCTGAATCGCCAGAGGTGGTTCCCCACATTAGCAAAACAGATTCCATAAATCTCTGCCGCTCTTAATTTGCAAAGTGTGTTTTTATCAAAAGTGCATTGGCAGCCATGAACCCAGCCACGATCAGAATCTAATTCATACAAGGTCCACAGCATGACAAGCTGGCAGACAGGTGGGGGTCTCCTGTCATAGGGGGAGGTAGGTCGCAAAGCATCTGTGTTGGAAAACCAGCCCGTGCTGGTGTCTCTGTTCTGTTAGGAGGGCACCTGGGCCCTGAGCAGCCTCACTACCACCCTCTCCCCTGGAGTAAGAACCACATCTACCTCATCCGGCTTGGGCCAGAGAATGAGGGAGCAGGGAGGGCACCTACCATCCTGTCCATCTGCATCTGGGGACAGTTGGCTGCCCCTGCCTTGCCTACCCCGACATAAAATGTGGGGACAGCATGTGTTGAATCAGGTCAACAGCCTTGATTCAGCTTTAAAAATGCACCAACTGTTTGCCTGACTGCCCAGGATTCTGGGTAATGCTCGGTGCAGCCCTCAGAAGCGTCCTGTGGGTGCCTGGCAGAAGGGGAAGTTCCAGCCAGCAGGTGCTGCCTCTTGGTCTCCATCTTCCCACTCCCAATGCCAGTCCTGAGCGGCTTTGTGCCCAGAGTCCTGGGTCCTTTTCTGTGTCTGGTCCTAGGGTAAGAATCCAAGGCAGAGCACTCTTAGGCATTGAACCACCAAGGATCCAGTACCAGCTTGCTGGCCTGACTAAAGCGTTAAGGAAATTAATCTGAGGCACTGGGAAACATGGGCAGGCCAACAGGGATTAGCTTAGTTCAAAATCCAGTTGGATCTGGCTCATTCCACACTGTTAGCGATTGCATTTATACATTTTTTTAAATTTATATTCTCAGGGCACAGTTGACTCTAGAAATCGAATTAGAACAATGCATTTTCTTCACAGTTTAGCTCTTACCTTAAGCCAGAGAGAGAGAGAGAGAGAGAGAGAGAGAGAGTCTCATCTGTTTACAAAAGTATTAATTTCCCATTGGATTTATTTAAACAGTAAACTCTCTAATAGATTTTTAATATTTGGTTCATTTATTATATTAAATAGGCAATGCATGCACATAGTTAAAAAATAATTCAAAAAGTATGATAGGGCAGAGAGCGAGAAGCTCCCTCCTCCCTGCCGCCTCCCACCCTCAAGGCAAGTGCCACAGCAGGCGTCTGTGTTCCTCCAAAGACGGGCTCTGCATTCAAAAGCCTGTGTGTGTGTGTGTGCGTGTGTGTGTGTGTCTGTCTGTCTGTCTGTCTGTCTGTCTGTCTGTGCATGAGTCTGTGTGTGTGTTTGTGTGTGTCTGTAGATGTGTCTGTGTCTGTGTGTCTATATATGTCTGTATGTGTGTCTGTGTATCTGTGTATGTGCATCTGTGTGTGTGTGTTTGTGTATCTGTGTATGTGTGTCTGTGTGTATGTGTCTGTTTGTGTCTGTGTATGTGCATCTGTGTGTGTCTGTGTGTGTTTGTGGATGTGTCTGTGTGTGTGTGTGTGTCTATGGATATGTCTGTGTATGTCCTTGTGTCTGTGGATGTGTGTCTGTGTGTGTCTGTGGATGTGTGTGTGTGTATCTGTGTGTGTGTGTCTGTGTGTGTGTCTGTGGATGTGTATCCTTGTGTGTGTCTCTGTCTGTGTGTCTGTGGATGTGTATCCTTGTGTGTGTCTCTGTCTGTGTGTCTGTGCATATGTATATGTGTGTATATGTGTGTATATATACACACATACTCTTTTTCTGAAACACATGACAGCACACCCCATCCACAGTGTCCCGCACTCCACTTTCTCCCTGACAGTCTATCTTGAAGCTTACTCCATATCAGTACGTACAGAGCTGCCTCATTCTTTCTCGCAACTGTGAGGCTTTACGCTGCTGAGACACCGTGATTTGTCTAAGCCGTCCCCTAGTGAGGGGCATTCATTGCCTGCTAAAGTTTTTAGTGAAGGAGATTAACACTCTCTAAGCGGAAACATGGCAGTGGAGCGTGGTGAGGCATGGCCGGCCCCAGCCGGGTGAAGCCGGGCACAGAGGGCTCCTAAGAAGGAGCCTTGAGCAACAGGCTTGCATGTGACCAGAGACACACACCAGGGTACCCTTTCCTGTCCTTTGTTGTTGTTAGGTGCTGTCAAGTCATGTCTCACTCATAGCTACCCTATGCACAACTGAACAAAATGCTACCTGACATTGTCTCATGTACAGGATCATTTTACATTTGAGCCCAGTGTTGCAACCATTGTGCTTCTTCTCATTTTGAGTCTTGACACATCAGCAAAAGGAGGTCCCACAGACTCTACTCAATTCCCCTCATTAAGGTCAACTGTACTTTGAGGAGGCAACTCTTCCCCAGTTGTTTCTTGAATGTCTTCTAGCCTGAGGGGCTCATTTTCTGGCACTATACTTGACAGCGCTTCCCTGCTTTCCTGTCGGGGTTTTGGCTCTAGCCCGGCTAAAGTTAGTGCCAAACCCTCAACATAAACAATGTGGCTGATGTCGGGAAAGAAGGACCTCGGGAGACCTTCAGATAGTTGGAGAAGGACAGGGAAGGTTTATTAGGATGCTCCCCTTATGGAGAGCAAGGAGCAAGCAGCCCCTATAGAGCAAGGCTCTATCCCTTTAAGTGCTTTAAGTTCCTAGGATTTTAAATGGCTAGTTGTTTCAGGAGTGGGCTGCTAGGTCCTTCTCTCTAGTCTGTCTTAGTCTGGAAGCTCAGCTGAAATCTGTCCACCATGGGTGGCCCTGCTGGTATCTGAAGTAACAGTGGCACAGCTTTCAGCATCACAGAAACACACAAGATCCACAGCATGACAAGCTGGCAGACAGGTGGGGGTCTCCTGTCATAGGGGGACGTAAGTCACAAAGCATCTGTGTTGGAAAACCAGCCCGTGCTGGTGTCTCCACTCTGTTAGGAGGGCACCTGGGCCCTGAGCAGCCTCACTACCAGCCTCTCCCCTGGAGTAAGAACCACATCTACCTTGGCAAACCCACCCTTCACCCATCCAGCAAATTTACCCAATAGGGCTCAGGTGGCCTCAAAAGAGAGGCTCATCCCCCAGTTTTCTCTTCACTCTGCAGCAAGGATCCACTCAGTGCTGCGTGCCTCCGAGTACATTGTTTGGGGAGCAGTGAGTGGGAGACAGAGCACACAGTGTCTGGGCGTGGCTCCCCCCTCCCAGGAGACCCCGGTCGTACAGCGGCCACCCTTTCTTCCTCCCAGCTCACAACTCCCAGTTCGCAGACAAGCAAAGCAGGGTAAAAACAAAAACAAACCTTACAATGGCAGCAAAAAAGGAGAGAGAGACTATTTTACAATCCCTGGGAGGGAAAAATAATCAAACGGTGGTATTTTGTGTACTTTTTCACATAAGGTTGTAGGAGTGTTGCACAGTTTGATTGGAAAAGCAGATTCAAGCATTAAGAAGGTTACAGACTCCCGCTTAATATTTTGTAGTGAGAAAATGAATGGCTTTGGCAATGTACCACCTTTTAAAATAAGAATTCTGCGAAATACGCTACCATATTGGTGACTCAGTCTAAAAATTAAGAAAACTTTAAAAGCCAAGTTTCACAGCCAACTTCTTAATTTAGTTAAAGTACAGAATGGTAAAAACAAAAACAAAACCAATCTTTAAGCCTATAGAGCTTCCCCTAAGGGATGTTCTGCCTGTGAGTAGCTTTTGGGACTCAGGAGAAAGTACTGCGCCCCCTTCACAGAGGGCAGGTGCTGGCTGCCACAGGAGGCAGGCACCTTGGGAGGCCAAAGCCCTGTCCTGTCTAATTGTGCAAAGACTTGTGAGGTTCTAACCTTTCCAGCAACGTCAGAAGCATGCCTACAAATGGATGACTTGGCAAATAGAAAGTAAATCTAACCCCTCCCTGCTGAGTAGACTTGTCCCCTGAGTCTGTTAGCAGAATCTCCAGTTGGGACTCTGGGGACTGTGGTCAGGTGTACGTTTCTGTTGAATGAGAGTATTCTGCAGGCTGGTGGTCTTCAGAAAGTGCTCGTTACAGTAACGAGGTTAAAGGATGCCCTCTGGTAGAGAAATAGCAGGCAGTAGAAACTTAGCCAGCAGCTCTGCCACATCAAACTGGTTGAGGCCGACGTCATGTAACCCTGAGCAGGAGCAGGTGAAGGGTCTTTACTTTGACAGGCCCCACAACCCTGGCACTGGCTTGAGGGGTGCACTTGGGCTTCAGTGGGGCAGCTCTGGGCCCACCCAGGGGTTCCTTGGCAGGTGGGCTCCTATGGCCTGAGAACAGCCAACATTGTCAGAGAACCATCTGGGACAGATGACTGGGCAGAAACTCAGACTCGGCCCACAGCACAGCAAGCTGATAGACCTCATACAGGGTGTAGAGATTGGTAAGTTCTTGGTAGGTATTTCCTCGATGGATAAGACAGCACTGCAGGAGTCCAGTACCATTTTAGAAATTCCCTCTAAGCATTCAGTCATTCAAGAAGCCATTATTAGGTATCTCCTGAATGCCCAGCCTGTGCTGTTCCTGCCACCTGCCCCTGCTCCCAGGCTCACCTAGTCTTCATGTGCTTCTTGAAAAACCTTCCTCGAATGCCTGCACTGACTCCCGCCCTGGCACCAGCAGCCCTCACACCTGTGTCAGTGGCCTCTGGCATACGAGCAGCTGCGGCCGGTGGCCCCTGGGGTCTAGTGGGTGAGCTTAAATTCCCTGAGCACTTCTCTGTCTCACGCACCCATTAGTTTAAGAACCCAGGACTGTGGTGCCTGTGGCCACGAAGGAAAACAACCGGTCACTACATCCCTGCTGCACACAGCCTGGTGGCAGACGGACATTAAGGGATCACTCACACGCGAGTATAAAATTATAGCTGTTCCCAGGGGCGCACAGCAGAGACAGAAAGTGGAGAGCCACTCCGAGGGTGGCCAAGGCAAGGCAGGGGCTGAGCTGAGGGAGGGATAACAAGGCTGGAGTACAGGGGAAGCAACAACAAGCCTGCGGTGAGGTTGGCCCCAGAGATGGGGTCTGAGCGAGGCAGCCAGGGGAACCGCAGTCCTTCAAGCAAGGAAGAGAGAGCTTCCGGGTGTAGAAGGTCAGGCGGAGCAATGAAGGAGACGTCAAGCGTGTTGGACAGAGAAGGCCAGGTAGAGAATAGGGAGCACAAGCACATGGGGGCAGCCCAGTGGGACATCACGGAGGCACCAAGTCAAGCCAAGTGGGACATGGATGATCCCAAGAGACAAGGACAAGGCAAAAGCATCCCGACTGTGCGCAGGGTGCGCCCTGAGGGTGAGGCAGGGGACTGGCACCATTTGGATGGGTGGCGACTTCCTTACGGGGGCAGGCAGGAAACAGGAGCAGGTATGAGGAGAGACCTGGCTCTGGTTTGGAGTGTCAAGGTCTGAGGGCCTGTGGCACATCCAGGCTCATTTCTCTGGTCAGCCCTGGGTCCTGGCTCTTGACAGCTACTTCCCCCACCGAAATACACCTTGGCCGGAATCATCACCTCAGCCAGGACCAGACTCCCCCCCCCCCCATGCCTCCTGCCAAGCTCTTCCCCAAGGAGTCTAGGGGCTCAACCAGCTTTCACCCAGCACCCTGAGCAAAGTCACGAGGCAAGACGCAGACAGTCCTGTCCACCGGCTTTCAAGGCCAAAGCCCCAAAGGAGCGCCTCTGCACAGGGTGGGCTTCTGCCTTTGCATCTCCTCCGCTGGTTCTCTAGTCACAGACACATCTCAGCACCCTGTCCAAAGGACGGAAACCCTGCCTCATGGTCTCTGTAATCCCCACAACCTCGGGCGGGGTCCCTCTCAGTGCCCCTGTTGAGCAGCCTCCCTCCGAGCCCTGGTGGGACCCAGCCACATTTACATCTAGGCATATGCATCCCAAATAGGCCACAGGAGGTGCCTGCCGGAACACCATTCCATCTTGCGCTCAGAGCCGAGGTTGAGCAAATGGATCTGTGCAGAAAATGCTTTTTAAAATGCATTACGTGCATGAGTTTAAAGAGATGCCCGCTGCTCGGTGAATTTCAAAAAGGAACAAGCCTGTGATGAACGACCTCAGGTTGTTACCAGGCTAAGGAACAAGGGGCTCTGTCTGTCTGCTGGTAAATAATAAAGTGCAGACATATATCACCTCCACAGCTCTGCCTGAGGAAGGTTCCTAAACCTGTTGGACAAGAAAACACAGCTCCCAGTTCATCCGAGTAGTATATGATAAGGTTCTTATTTGGATGAAATATGAAAAGACTTGTAGCTGGGGGAGGGAGTCCCAATCCATCATGGAGGGCAGGGCTTCAGGGTCATGGGCCTCCTTGAACATGCCTGACCATGAAGGTGGCCACCGTGTAGAGAGGACACATCCAGGAACCGCCTCAAGGTCCAGGAAGCAGGGGTAATTGCTATTGGATTTTTTTTTTTTTTTTTTTTTTTAACTAACCAGGCAGATTCTATTTTCGAACTTTCTGTCTTGGGAGGCCACTAAGAGACAGGTATGAGGCAGTTTCATCCTAGCGTGGCTTCGTAGGGAAAGAAATTAGTTCAGTTCATCGATGGTATATTAATTACATGCCTCTGTTTCTTCTCCTCTTAGAGCTAGCTGTGGAATTAAAAATGGAATGAGCTATCAGCAAACCATTATCAAATATGCCTGTGTCCAGGGCACCCCATTAGGCACTGTGGGGAGAGACTTCAGAGCTGCAGGTAGCTCTGAAGCCACGGTGGGGCTATGCATCGCCAAGTGCCAAGTGACATGCTTCACGCGGAGAGGATGAACTCAGGCAGGTGGATGTGCCAGGCAGTTCAAGGATGAAGTGGAGTGGGTCCCAGGCTAGCCACCTCTGCAGCCTGCTCCCCCTTGTGAGCAGGGCTACCTGTCTGCAGACTTCTTTTTCATGTACTACAAATCGTCCCAGGGCTCTCCGGGCCCGGGCGCTGCTGCTGTCAGAGGGTGAAGCGCAGAGGCAGACACAGAATGAAGGATGGGCTCCATCCCGTCAAGGTGAGCAGGTATATAATCACCCTGTGGTGAGTGCTCAGGGCAATTACTCATACAGACTGTTCCCCACGATGGACAGTTTCTCATCAGGGCTCAGGGGAGCTGGGCTGGTGACCTTGGGCAAGTTATTTGCTTTTGGGAACCCTGCCCTCCCCATCTGCAGATGAGCAGTACCTGCCAGCAAGCCCCCGGGTTGCATTCATGAGCCCTGTGTCACTCCCAACACTTCAGTGTGCCATGCCCATGCTGGCTAAGCAAAGCAATGAGTGAACCCTGGGTACCAGCCTTTGCCCAGAGTCAAGAAGTGGGCTCCTTGATTAGCTCCCCCAAACAAGCCTCATTCATTGAGCAAGCATTTATTGAGCACTTGCTGGGTGCCAGGAGTGCACTGGCCACAGTGCAGGTCTGTAGGTGTGCTACTTACAGGGGCCATCTTGGCTTAGTGGCTTGGAATTCCTGTGGTGGCATTTGAGCTTGAGTGCGGGCACATCTTTGCAGTGGCCTTCCCACCTTCTACTTGCTGAGGAGACAACAAAGCGTGAGCGTGCTGTTAAGGCAGAAGCCCTGGTGCCCCACTGCCTGTGTTCAAACCCTGGTATTTACCACTCACATTGCTATATTGGGGCAGTGACATCCCCCTCCACCTGGGTTCCTCAACTGCAGACTCAGAGGAGGACCGTATAAGGCACGCAAGGTAGCACTGCCCTGGAGGGAACTCTTGACAAACTGACCTCCGTCGTTGCTATTACTATTACCATGATGCTGTTTTTAAAAGAAAGCAGGGAGCAGTCACAGGACCACATGCCCACAGAAGGACATCTTCCTCGGGCTTCCTCATTGTGAGCCCACAGTATGGAGCGCAGCTGTGTCTTTGTCTTTGCTGTGCAACTTTGGGCAGCACTTCTGTCCCTTGCTGTTTCTGGAGGGAAACACTGATTTCAGGTCTTGGGGGCTCTATAGTGTCCTTCCCACGAGGCCACATGGTATGCAGAAGTCCTCCATGGAAGAAGAGATGGAAGGGTGTCATATGTCAAACTGAAGGGAGTACTCACCCCAGAATACCCTGCCTCTGGGTCTCTGGCCCTTGAGCCAGAATTGCTTGCCCCAAATCCTGGTGCTGCCTGCTGTGGGATGGGGCCATGTTCCTCCAGCAGCTATTTGAAACGTCCAAAATAGAATTTCAACATGGTGGCAAAATACAAAGCATTGCGACATCTTACCTTTATTTCCTCTATTGCGTGTTTCCGAAATCTAGCATGTATTTCAAATTTTTTAGGGTTTGTTTTTTTCTTAGTAATCTTATTTTATTAGTAATTTTGTAGTATAAAACTTAATGGGTCTCATTATGGCATTTCCACACATGCATTTCATGTGCACTGCTCGTATTTGTAGTTTTATTTTATAATGTATGTCTATTCAGATACTAAATTTTGTTTGGAAGTACCTGATCTGTACTTAGCCTTCAGAAAAATTTAATATGGAAGGTGCGGATTTGAATGCTCTCATCGTTCTAAACAAGCTCAGAAGTTTTCCAGTATCTGCATTCGGTGTTCCTGCCTTTCCTTACACAACTTTTTTCTGATATTTTGGAGTAGCTGCTGTAGGTCAGGTGTGGCACAGGAACACAGGCAAAGACATAAAACTGCTGCTTTCATGAGCAATGCCTCCTGGGCGTGGTCTTGGTGCTCACTGGCCTCCCAAAGGGCACTGATGGGCCTGTAGGAATGACCTTAACTTTGAGAAATTTGCCTTGTTTTCTTTCTTTCTTTTTGGGCAGTCTTGTTATGTAGCCCAGGCCAGCCTGAAATATTTAGTCCTCCTGCTGCAGCCTCCCGAACATTGGGATTACGGATGTATTTATTTACTTTCTTCTTGCCCCTGTGGAGCCCATGGTCCCCATATACCTCAGGAAATAGACATTGTCCAGGTCTTCTACCTTTGCCCTTCCCATGCCTTCAGCTACCTCTCACTGCTCACGGGCTGTGATGTTGTGAGAGAGAGATGCTGTGTTCCCAGAAGGCCTCATCAGCTGCGGCTCAGCCTGGAGATTCTGAAGCCCGCAGGGCCTCACATTGTCCTACATCTACCAGCCAAGGTTGGAAAGGAGGGAGAGTCACACCCAGGGCTTCCCAGACCCAGCCGGCCTTGGGTGTGTCACTGTCCATTTGGGAAATGCTCAGCCTGGCATCTGCACCCTCTTGCTGTGTTCTCACTCTTGCACATCTTGCCTCTTCTTTAAGTGCCTCTACTGTCCTGCCTGCCCTGGGAAGCACTCCCTTACCACCTGGTCTGACTCATAGCAACCCTACATACAACACAATGAAAGACTCCTGACACTGCCATGCCCGGCCCTATGTCAGTGTTTGTCTGCTATTCATAGGGTTTTCAATGGCTGATTATTTTTGGGAGTGGGTTGCTGGGTCCTTCTTCCAAGCCTACAGAACCTGATGTTCCCAGGTGGTCTCCCATCCAAGTACTAACCAGGCCCAACCCTGCTTAGCTTCTGAGATCTCATGGGATGGGACACCACAGTGGTATGGCTGCAGGCAAAAGTGTTGCCCAGTCTGTCCTCGAATTTGTGATTCTCCTGCCTTATCCTCTGTAGCTCATTGATTACTGGTGTGCACCACCACAACAGGCTTATTTCCCTTAGCATTAGTGAAATGATGAGGTGCATAGTCAGGAGCATGGATCCTGCAGCCCAGAGCTACGTCTGACTCCCAGCCCTGCCCAAGGCACCTGTGTGGGCCTGGCTAGTCTATGCCTCTCTGCTCCTCTATGTTCTCAGCATGAGTGCTGTGGGTTGCTTCCACAGGCAAAAGTATGTAGACAGTGCCTGATCACGTGAACACAGAGTGGATGTTTCTGTGCTTTCTGAACCAGGCCGGTCACTTGCTGCCCCTCTACTGCCCTTTCCTGACCTCTTTTAGAACTTTCCAGAGAAAGCTTCTCACTGAGATCTCCAAATAAAACTGGAAGTGATATCCATCCCAACAGATACACAAATCACAAAACAGAAGCACAAGAAACATGGAAAAGGAAGACAACAAGTGTCTCCTCCAGAAGACTATAACTCTTCAACTGGTGATTCTAAAGATACTGACATGGTTGAAATGCCAGACAAAGAATTCAAAACTCTACTTATAAAAACAGTCAATGACTTCGAGAGGATATAAACAAGGAGATGAGCGAAGTAAGAAAATCAAATCAGGACCTAGATAGGAATGTCACCAATGGAAAAGACAAAGTTAGCAAAATGGATGAGAAATTCAGCAAGGGAGATGAGATTTTGAGAAAAAATAAACAGAAATGTTAGAAATGAAGAACTCAATAAACCAAATAAAAAACACAGTGGAAAATGCCATCACGGCCTAGATCAAGTTGAAGAAAGAATATCATGGATGCAAGACAAGATTAAGAAAATGCTATATTCAGATATCAATAAAGAAAATAAGTAGAGGAACATAACCACAATTTCCAAGAAATATGGGACATAATCAAGAGACCAAATCTAAGAATCCAGGACATAAAAGAAGGAGCTGAGATAAAAAATTAAATGCATAGAAAGCCTATTTGATGAAATTATAGCAGAAAAATTACCAAATCTAGGGAAAGAAATGAACATCCAACCCCAAGAGGCATTTAGAAACCCAAATAAACATAACCAGAAAAGAAATTCTCCATGACACATTATAGTTAAAATGCCAAGACTACAGAAGAAAATAAACAACACTAAAATCTGCAAGAGAAAAACACCAACTCACTTACAAAGGTAAGTGCATCAGAATAAGATCAACCCTCTTAGTAGAAACCTTGATATCCAGCAAAGTATGAAATGATATATTTCAAGCACTGAAATAAATAACTGCCAAACAATATGATTATACCCAGCAAAGTTATCATTTAAAATTTATGGAGAGATAAAGACCTTCCATGACAAGCTCACACAATAAAGCAATTCATGACCACCAAACCAACATTGCAGAAGATACTTAAAGGAATCCTAAACACACAAGTGGAAGAAAAACAGTTTCAATCACAACAGTGCAGGAAAGAATAAATTTTATGGCAAGAACAGATGAACTAATAACTGGGAAAGAATCAACTATGTCTAACTCAAAAAAACAGCAATCCTAAACATTAATAAGGAAGAAAGAAAAGAACAAACAATATGTGAATCAACCAGGAATACACTCAGCACATGTACAAGAATCAGCAAACACCTCTCAATAATAACCCTAAATATATATGATCTAACTCTCCAATTTAAAGACACAGACTAGCTGACTGGATAAACAACAACAACAACAACAATTTTAAAAAACCCCACAATATCCAACAATTTGCTGTCTGCAAGAAACACATCACATTGGCAAGGATACAGACTGAAAGTGAAAGGATGGAAATTGATATACTCAGCAAGTGAAGGGCCTGAGGTTTGGCTCAGTTGGTAGAATGGCTGCTCCATGCTTCCCACAGACCCAGGACAGATCCCCAGCACCACAAGTATGGGAAAAAGCAAAGACATGGTGCCTGGTAGCCTCACAGCAACTACCAGCCACCCCAAAAGGGAGCACAGAATTTAGCCTGCAGCCATACCACTGTAGTGTCTGATCCTGTCAGATCTCAGAAGCTAAGCAGGGTCTGACTTGGTTAGTACTTGGATGGGAGATCACCTGGGAACACTAGGTACTGAAAGCTTGGGAGAAGGACCCAGCAACCCACTCCCAGAAAACAATCAGCCATTGAAAACCCTATGAATAACAGAGAATTACTGACAATAGTGTTTTGCCTGTTCAATGTAGGGTTGCTATGAGATGGACACCAACTTGACAGCACCTAACAATAACAACAAGAAGCAAGTGAAAGCCAAAAAAAAAAAAAAAAGCAAGAGTAACCATCTTTATATCAGGCAAAGTTGACCTCAAGCCAAAATTATTCAGAAAAGATAAAGTTCACAATATGTTAATAAAAGGAACAATCCATCAAGAAGATAAAACAGTTGTAAATATATATGCATGAAACAACAGTACCTCAGTTTCATAAAACAATACTACTAGACATAAATGGACAGATAGGTCTAGATATAATAATAGTAGGTGACTTTAATACTCCACTCTCATCAATACATAGAACATCTAGAAAAAGAATAAACAAGGAAACTTCAATTAAACTTCACAATAGATCAAATGGACTTAATAGACATCTACAGAATATTCCACCCCAAAACCACAGAATATATACTTTCTCAGCAGCCTATGGAACTTTCTCTAAAATAGATCACATTTAGATTTAGGGATAAATCAAGTCTTAAAAAAATACCAAACATGAAATAATTTCTTATATCTTATTGGATCATAATGGAATGAAACTAGAGATCAATAACAATAGAAACAGTACAAATATATGGATGTTGAACAACACACTCTTAAATGAAGAGTGGGACCTTGAGGAAATCAGAAAAGAAATTTAATAAGTCCTAGAATCAAATGAAAATGAAATACAACCTATTAGAACCTCTGGGATACAGCAAATGTAGTTCTAAAATGGAAGGTTATAGCTATATTGTTGTTGTTAGGTGCCATGGAGTTGGCTCTGACTCAGCAATCCTATGTATAGCAGAACAAAACACTCTCTGATTCTGTTCCAGGCACACAATTGTATTTATGTTTACACCAATTGTTATAGACACTGTGTTGATCCATCTAGTTAAGGGTTTTCCTTTTTTTATTGACTTGCCACTCTCCCAAACATGATATCCTTTTCCAGGGATTGGTCCCTCTTGATTACATGTCCAAAACATGTAAGAGACAGTCTATCATCCTTGCTTCCAAGGAGCACTCTGGTTGCACTTCTTCTAGGACAGATCTGTTGGTTCTTTTTCTAGTCCGTGGTATATTCAATATTCATCTCCAGCACCATAATTCAAAAGCATCAATTCTTCTGCATCCCTTGTTCAATGTCCAGCTCTCACAACCATATGATGTGACTGGAAATACCATTGCATGAGTCTGGTGCACCTTCATCTTCAATGTGACATCTTTACTTTTCAATACTGTAAAGAGATCTTGTGCCACAGCTTTTCCCAATGCAATGCATCTTTTGATTTCTTCACTGCTGTTTCCATGGTTGTTGATTGTAAAACCAAGTAAAGCAAAGTCTTGGACAACCTCAATTTTTTTCTCCATTTATCATGAAGTTACATACTGACCCAATTGTAAGAATTTTTGTTTTGTTGATGTTGAGACACAATCCATAGTGAAGGCTATGTTCTTTGATCTTCATCAGTAAATGTTTCAAATCCTCTTCGCTTTCAGCAAGCAGAGTTGTGTCATCTGCATAATGCAGGTTGTTAATGAATCTTTCTCCAATTCTTTTTTTTTTTGTGTGTGTGTGTGTGTGTGTGTGTGGTACTGGGGGTTGATCCTGGTGCCTCACGCCTGCATGCTTTGCAAGTGCTGGACCACTGAGCTGCTCCCCCAGCCCTTTTATTTTTTTTCCTTACTTCCTGAGACAGGGTTTCGCTAAATTACATAGACTTCCTCTGGTCTCGAACTTGCAATCCTCCTGGCTCCGCCTTCCAAGCCGCTGGGATTACAGACATGCGCCACCACGCCCAGCTGAATCTTTCTCCAATTCTGATGCCACATTCTTCTTCAAAAAATCCGTATTCTCAGATTATTTGCTCAGCATAGAGACTGAAGAAGTACAGTGAAAGAATACAGCCCTGGAGCACACCTTTCTCAACTTTAAACCAGACAGTATTTCCTTCTTCTGTTTGAACGACTACCTCCAGGTCCGTGTACAGATTCTTTATGAGTACAATTGGGTGCTCCAGTATTCCCATTCTTCTCAGTGTTATCTATAATTTGTTATGATTCACACAGTCAAATGCCTTTGAATAGTCAATAAAACATAGATAGACACTTTTCTGGTATTCTCAGCTTTTGGCTAACATCCATCTGACATCAGCAATGATGTCCCTTGTTCCCTGCTCTCTTCTGAGTCTGGGTTGCTTTGGCAGTTCCCTGTCTATATAGTGCTGCAGTCACTTTTGAATGATCTTTAGTGAAATTTTTCTTGCATGTGATATTAATGATATTGTTCAATAGTTTCCACATTGTAGCTATGAGTGCTACATTTAAAAATCAGAGAAGCCTCAAATAAATAATTTAATGATTCACCTTAAGGTCTTAAAAAATGAAAAACAAGTAAAACCCCAAATCAGTAAATGGAAAGAAATAATTAACAGCAGGGTAGAAATTAATGAAATAGAAACTAAAAAAATAATAGAAAGAATTGATGAAAATAATCAAAAGTAAGGGAGGTAAGTCTCAAATTAATAAAATTAGAGATGCCAAAGGGGACATTACAACAGACACCAATGAAATCCAGAGAATCATTAGGAAATATTTTGAAATTTTATATTCAAAACCTAGAAAACCAAGATGAAATGAATAAATTCCTAGATACATATATTGTACCAAAATTAAATCAAGAGGATATAAACAATTTAAACAGATCTGTAGCAAGCAATGAGATTGAAGCAGTAATAGAGAGTCTTCCAACAAAGAAAAGCTCAGGACCAAATGGATTCACTGCCAAATTCTATAAAACCTTTAAAAAAGAATTAACAACAATGCTCTTGAAGCTATTCCATAAAATAGAAGTGGAAGGGACACTACCAAACTCATTCTATGAAACCAGTATTACCCTGATACCCTAACTAGAAAAAGACACACACAAAAAAAGAAAAATACAAACCAAATTCCCTAATGAACTGGTGCAAATATCCTTATTAAAATACTTGCAAATTGACTTCAAAACATGTTAAGTGGATCATACACTAAGATCAACCTGGTTTCATTCCATGGTTCAACATACACAAGCCAATAAATGTAATACAGCACATAAATAGACTCAGAGACAGAAATCACATGATAATCTCAGTAGATGCAGAAAAAGCCTTTGACAAAGTTCAACATTGCTTCATGATAAAATCCCTGAAGAAACTGGGGATAGAAGGAACATACCTCTATATAATAAAGGTGATATATGAAAAACCTATAGCCAAAATCCTACTAAATGGGGAAAAACTGAAAACATTTCCTCTAAATTCAGGAAAAAGACAAGAGTTTCTACTCTTTCCACTGTTATTCAATATAGTAACTGAACTCTTAGCCATAGCAATAAGACAAGAGAAAGAAAGAAAATGGGGTCCAATAGGAAAGGAAGAATTCAAATTATCTATTTGGAGATGATATGATCCTATATTTAAAGACTCTCAAGACTCTACCAAAAAATGCTGAGCTGATAAACACTTTCAGCAAAGTAGCAGGACACAAAAATCAATATACAAAACTCAGTAGTTTTCCTATATGTCAATAACTACCAGACTAAGAAAGAAAAAGGGAAATCAATTCCGTTCACAATAGTTTCAAGAAGAATAAGATACCTTGGAATAAACCTGACAAAGAAGGTAAAAGACCTTTCAGTGACAACTTTAAAATACTAAATCAAGAAATATAAGAAGACAGTAGATGATGAAAAGATCTTTCATGTTCTGTGTAACTTAGCAATAGCCTGCCTCAAGATAAAAAGTAAAAAATGGGCAAGAGGTGCAGTCCAGTGGTAGAGCACTTGCAGAGTATGTCCCCTAAGTAGTGAAAAAAAAGATCTCCCTTACTTAAGGATTAGAAGAGTTAATATTGTGAAAACGGTTACATTATGAAAAACAATTTACAGATTCAATGCAATCCCCATCAAATTCCCAATGACAGTCTTCACAGAAATAGAAAAATCTTTAAAAATTCATTGTTATTGTTAGGTGCCATTGAGTCAGGTCTGACTCATACAGACCCTATATACAACAGAACAGAACACTTCTCAATTCTGTATTAGGCACATGATCATTTTTATGCTTAAGTCCATTGTTGCAGATACTGTGTCAATCCATCTATTTGAGGTTCTTCCTTTTTTTCATTGACTTGCCACTCTCCTAAACATGATGTACTTCTCCAGGGATTGGTCCAACCCTGACAACATGTCCAAAATATGTAAGGCACAGTCTAGCTATCCCTGCTTCCAAGGAGCAATCTGAGTGCACTTATTCTAGGAGAGATTTGTTGGGTTTTTGGCAGTTGATGGTATATTTAGTATTCATCTCTAGCACCATAATTCAAAAGTGTCAATTCTTCTTCTGTCTCCCTTATTTAACATCCAGCTTTCACAAGCATATGTGACTGGAAAGACCATGACATGAGTAGGGGCACCTTTGTCTTCAATGTGACATCTTTGATTTTCAGTACTATAAAGAGGTCTTTGCAACAGCTTTTCTGAGTGCAAGGCATCTTTTGATTTCTTGACTACTGTTTCCATGCATGTTTTTTATAGAACCAAGTAAAGCAAAATCTTGGACAACCTCAATCTTTTCTCCATTTGTCATGAAGTTGCTTACTGACCCAGTTGCAAGTATATTTGTTTTGTTGATGTTGAGGTACAATCCATACTGAAGGCTATATTCTTTGATCTTCATCAGCAAATGCTTCAAATTCTTTTTAGTTTCAGCAAGTTGTGTCATCTGCATAATGCAGGTTATTGGTGAGTCTTCCTCCAATCATGCCACATTCTTCTTCATAAAGTCCATCTTCTCAGATTATTTGCTCAGCATAGAGATTGAAGAGGCACAGTGAAATGATATAGCCCTGACACACCTTTCTTGATCTTGAACCAGTCAATATTTCCTTGTTCTGTTTGAACAACTGCCTCCTGGTCCATGTACAGATTCCTCATAAGTACAATTAAGTGCTCTGGTATTTGCATTCTTCTCAATATTATCCATAATTTATTATGGTCCACACAGGCAAATGCCTTTGCATAGTCAATAAAACTGAGATAGACATCTCTCTGGTACTCTCTTCTTTCAGCTAATATCCATCTGACATCAGCAACCACGTCCCTGGTTCCATGTCCTCTTCTGAATCCAGGTTGATTTTCTAGTAGTTCCCTGTCAATATACTGCTGCAGTTGCTAGTGAATGATTTTTAGCAAAATTTGCTTGTGTGTAATATTAATGGCATCATTTGATAGTTTCCACATTCAGTTGGATCTCCTTTCTTGGGAATAGGCATAAATGTGGATCTCTTCCAGTCAGTTAGCCAGGTAGTTGTTTTCCAAATCTCTTGGCATAAACAAGTTAGCACCTCCAGTGCTGCATCTGTTTGTTGAAACATCTCTATTAGTATGCCACCAAAATCTGGAGCTTTGTGTTTCACCAATTCTTTCAAGGCAGTTTCCACTTTGTCCTTCAGTACCATTGGCTCTTGATCTCATGCAACCTTTTGAAATGATTGGTTATCCACCAATTCTTTGTATTATCCACCAATAATGACTCTTGTGCATTCCTTCCATCTTCTTTTGATGTTTCCTGTATCATTTAATATTGTCCCCCATAGAATCCTTCACTATTGCCACTCAAGGCTTAAATTTTTTCTTCAATCCCTTAAGCTTGAGAAAAACAGAGTATCTTCTTCCCTTTTTGTTTTCTATCTCCAGCTCTTAGCACATGTCATTATAATATTTGATTTTGTCTTCTTGAGATGCCTGTTGAAATCTTTTGTTTACTTCCTTAACTTCATCATGTCTTCCTTTGCCTTTAGCTGTTCGTTGTCTGAGGGGCAAGCTTCAGAGTCTCTCTGGACATGTAATTTGGTCTTTTCTTTTTTCCCGTCTTTTAAGTAACCTTCTGCTTTCCTCTTGACTGATGTCTTTGATGTCATGTCACAACTCGTCTTGTCTTCAATTATTAGTGTCCAATGCATCAAACTTGTTCTTGAGGTGGTCTCTGACCTCAGGTGGGACATACTCAAGGTCATACCTTGGCTCTCATACACTTGTTATAATTTTCTTTTGTTCCAGTTTGAGCCTGAATATTAGCAGTTTATGATCTGAGCCACAAGCAGTACCTGGTCTTATTTTGACATTTGATATTGAGCTTTTCCATCAGCTCTTTCCACAAATGTAGTTAATTTGGTTCCTGTATTTTCCATTTGGTGAATTCCATGTGTATAATCATTGTTTATATTGGTGAAAAAATGTATTTGCAATTAAAAGTTTGCTGGTCTGACAAAATTCTATCATGTGATCTCCAGCATCATTTCTGTCACCAAGGCCATGTTTTCCAACTACTGAGCCTTCTTTGTTTCCAGCTTTTGCATTCTAATCACCAGTAGTTATAGTACATACTGATTGTATGTTTGGTCTATTTCAGGTTGCAGAAGCTGATAAAAAAATCTTCCCTATCTTCATTTGTAGCCTTAGTAGTGGGTGACTAAATATGAATAATAGTCATATTAACTGGCCTTCCTTGTAGGCATATGGATATTATTCTATCACTGACAGCATTGTACTTCAGGACAGATCTTGAGATGTCTTTTTTTGATGATGAATGTAACTCCATTTCTCTTCAATCAGTCATTCCTGGCATAGTAGACCACATGATTATCGGATTCGAAATGGTCTATGGCTGTCCACTTTAACTCTGTGATGCATAGAATATTGATGTTTATGTGCTCCATTTTACTTTTGATGATTACTAATTTTCCTAGATTCATGATATGTACATTCCACATTCTAATTATCAATGGATGTTTATAGTTTTTCCTCATTTTTGAGTCATGTCACATCAGCAAATGGAGGTCCCTAGGTCTTTATTCCATTCTCGTCATTCAGATAGACTCCACTTTGAGGAGGCAACTCTTCCCCAGTCATCATTTGCATGCCTTCCAACCTAGGTGGCTCATTTTTCAGCACTATATCGGATAGTGTTTCTCTTCTATTCATAGGGTTTTTGGAAGCACAAAAGACCCTGAATCACCAAAGTAATCCTTAGCAGAAAGAGCAATGCAAATTATACTTTGGAGCCACAGTAACAAAAACAGCATGGTACTGTCACAAAAACAGACATGTAGACCAATGAAATAGAAGTTCCAGAAATAAACCCATGCAGCAACAGCTGCTTGATGTTTGACAAAGGTGCCAAAAACATGTTAAAGAAAAGACAGCCACTTCAACAAATAGTGCTGGGATAACTGGATATCCTCAAGCAGAAGACTAAAACTAGACCTCTCTTACCCTGTACAAAAATCAGTTCCAAATGGATCAACAACCTTAATATATGACCTAAAACTTTGAAACTGCTAGAGGAAAATGTAGAGATAACACTTCAAGATATGGACGTAGGCAAAGACTTTCTGGAAAATACCACAATAGCTCCAGAAACAATAGCAAGAATTGACAAATGGGATTGCATGAAATTAAAAAGCTTCTGCACAACAAAGGAGACAATCAACAGAGTGAAGAGATAGCACACAGGATGTGAGAAAAAAATCTTTGTCAGCTATGTATCAGATAGGGGATTAATATCCAGAACATATAAAGACTCAAAAAACTAAACACCAAAGAAACAAATTATCCAATCCAAAAATAGGCAAATGAGTTGAATAGATGATTCTTAAGAGAAGAAATACAAATGGCTAAAAATCATATGAGAAAATGTTCAACATCCTTAGCTATTGTTGTTGTTAGGTGCCATTGAGTCGGTGTATGACTCATAGAGACCCTACATACAGCAGGCGAAACACTACTGTCAGTGTTTTCCTGATGTTCATAGGGTTTTCAGTGGCTGATTGATTTTTGGGAGTGGGTTGCCAGGTCCTTCTCCCAAGCCTACAGCATCTGGTGTTCCCGGGCTGTCTCCCATCTAAGTACTAACCAGGCCAACCCTGCTTAGCTTCCAAGATCTGCAAGGATTGGTTGCCACAGTGCTACAGCTGCAGCCATCTTTGTTGTTAGGTGCTGTTGTGTCCGACTCATAGTGACCCTCATAGGGTTTTTGATGGCTGACTGTTTAGGGATTGCCTTGGGAGTGGGTTGTCATTTTCCTCTCCCATTTTTGCGGTGCTGGGAATCAAACTTGGGACCTCAGAGACTGCAGAGCAGTGGTCTCCCAACTGAGCAAAATTCCAGCCCTCTTAGCTATTTGTTGTCGTTGTTGTTGTTAGGTGCTGTGGAGTCAGTATCCAACTCATAGCCACCCTACATACAACAGGTGAAACACTATTGTCAGTGCTTCTCTGCTGTTCATAGGGTTTTCAATGGCAGATTGATTTTTGGGAGTGGGTTGCCAGGTCCATCTCCCAAGCCTACAGTATCTGGTGTTCCCAGGCCGTCTCCCATCCAAGTACTAACCAGGCCCAACCCTGCTTAGCTTCAGAGATCTGACGGGATCAGATGCCACAGGGCTACAGCTGCAGGCTTCTTAGCTATTAGGGAAATGCAAATCAAAATTGCATTGAGATGCCATCTCACTCCAGTAAGGGGGCTAGCATCAACCAAATAAATGACACCTAATGCTGGTGAAGATTCAAGAAGAAAGGAATCCTCATACATTGCTAGTGGGAATGTAAGTTAGTTAATGCAGCCACTATGGAAATCAGTGTGGAGGTTCCTCAAAAATTAAAAATGGAACTACCGTACAACACAACTGCACCACTCCTGGGTATATCTCTGAAGGAATGTAAGTCAACATACCATAGAGATACCTGCTCATCTGTGTTGACTGCAGCACTATTCATAATAGCCAAGGTATGGAAGATGTCCATCAACAGATGAGTGGATAAAGAAAATATGATAAATATACCCCATAGAGTTTTATGTAGCCATAAAGATGGACAAGATTATGGCATTTGCTGGAAAATGATGGAACTAGAGGTCATCATTTGAAGTGAAATAAGCCAGACCCACAAACATTGTATGCTTTCTCTCATATGTGGATGGTAGATTTCAAAATATAGTTTCAATATTTTAATATAGATGTCATGAAAGTGGAAGGGAGATTATGTAGGGGGAGAAAAGGGACTAAAGAGAGGGGGGATAAGAAGGGTAATCGGGGAAAAGGAAGAG
>VMDO01004041.1:84546-132219 GCA_007922755.1 Pedetes capensis | reverse complement strand
CAGATTTCTACTTACTGCATAAAGGAATACTTATATATATATATAAAACATATCAGTAGTCAAAACATATCTTTCTTATATATAACTAGTTCAAAAATATACTCCTCACCTGTCTGTATTCAACACTGTTCAAGAACTGTGTGTCACCTTTGTAAGACTCTCTTCATTTCTACTCTCATGAAAGAAAGCATGTCTTTGTCAACTGTCCAATTTTGATTTCATTAGCCTTACTTTCTCAAACTGAAACTATCAGCATTTGATACAAAATAGAGGACTAAGAAGAATACATTTTCAGGAAATGATTTGCATATACTGGGAAAGTTAATCCCATTAAAAAATACTACTTAAAAGGAACATATTTTATACTACCTAAAAGATAAAGAACCTCAGTAAATATAAAGAACATACTAATCACATATATTGCATATCCTTTTAATATAGTAAATGTGGCTGCAGTGTAGCTCAGTGGTAGAAGATATGTGAGGCTCTGGGTTCAATGTTTAATACCAAAAATAAATGAATATAGTAATAACTCTTAAATGCTTTAAACATATAATGCTTTTAAATTCGCAAACCTTAACTCTCTGAAGGCTAAAATTTTAACCACTTCTTGGCAATTGTGCCAAATCATACATCTTATCTTCTTAACCAGTGTGTATGGGGAAGAAGGGAGGTACTTTGTTTGTATGGGATCATAATTATGATCACCTATCACCACTACTGTGGATATGTCAGACTTAGCCTCTGTCTTTCTAAAGATCGTTTTAAAAGCACAAACTCATACAATCAAGGCTAAATGTAAGCAACCTAAAAACTCTCATTAAGTATAAATTGTGTTATTGCTCATACTATGTGTAAGATAAATTTCTTAACTAATTAACTAATAAACTTTAGTTTATTGGTTCTATACATATTTCATCAGTCCAAGTACCTTCTTTTGTTTAATTTCAGATTCTCAGTTTTAATAGTGATGGTTTAAATTAATAAAAATTTCAATCTCCTACAGTGTCAATTATATCATCTTCATTTGATATTTTATTTCTATATCATCATCATTTTATAGACTAAGATGCTTATCACCCATAAATTTCTTGAAACCAAACACATTCATAGTGAGCACGCTTAATCTCAATTTGTTCTAGTATCCCTAAGGGTAGGCAATTATGCTCTGAACCATAAAGGGTAGCATAGGTTCCATTATGCTGAATGCTCCTGCCCTAAGTAAAATGGATTCTATGGCATACATATAGCTGGAGCCTGCAAAGTTTAGTTAACTCAATCACTTTAAAGTTTTTACACCGCTTTTGTTTAAATAAGCACAGAACCAAGATTTTAGAGATTTAAAAAGATTGAAATTAATCTTGAACTTAGCAATAGATACTTTAAGGACATGCAAAATTTCAGGAGTATGTCCAAAACAATACTACATTACCATAAACCTTAACTTTTCTAAATACTGATTTCTTACAATTAGAATTTCTTCAATGCCTAAAATTTTAAGGTAAAAGTAAATAAATACTCCTTTTATTGTTACTTGAAATCCCTTCTGAATCATATTTCAGTGAACCTTGATTATAAATCGCAGCACAGCTGGATTTCTGAAAGACAGAAATCCAAAAACCGGACCCTGAATATACTTTGTGCTGTTTTCTCATCACATAGATTTCCAATCACTGTAAATCTCTCTTTGATATCTACTCTTTTACTAGAAGTGAATATTAGTAAAATTTTAAACTATGGGTCAATTTTTAAAAAATTATTTTAACTTCAGGCTATTCCTTGAGATATCTGCAAACAAATTACTATAAACAAGAGTTCAGAATTCTTACTTTGTATATCAAACATTAAGATAGTGAATTAAATGAAAATAAATAAATAATGTATAAGAAAGCCTTAGCATATGATATGGTCCATTAATGTACATATTTTTAATCTGAAATCTGAAGTAAACTGTATACTTGTCCTTTAAACAGAAGGAAGCTGAGGAAAATGAGAGGAAAGATCTACTAACTAACCAAAAACCCAACACTGGTGAATTTGAAATCTGATTCTATTTACCAAAGTACTTCTGTACTTTAAAATTGATCTAATTTTTATCACAGCAGAAGAGTTAACTGAAAATTTAGTTCATAAGCCTAAGTGACTTGGTAAACTGGGATTTAATGGTTTAGTTAACCAATGGCTGCTATCTCCACTGGCAAAAATGAAATAATTCAAAAATTTGTCTATTTTCCTCTTTAAAATTTAATTACTTTGTTTAAACAGTACCATAACTCTGCCCCACCCTGCCCAGCCTGCCATCACAATTTAAGACAGGAGTACTTGCTTTTGAAAAGCAACTTCACTTCAATAAAATGTTTATATTCAAAAGAATAACATAAAACAGGGAAACTGTATACAAGAAAGGTGTTAACTGTAGCACTACATATGCAATCACTTATTTTCAACTTGAAAATATTATACAAGGGTTAAAAATATAGTTAAATTTGCCAACATTGTAGTAGAGTTGAATATGTACACAATCTACAACCTAGTGATTTCACATCTCAACATGTACTCTTGAGAAATCTGTAATATATATCATGGTAAAGCTATGGTTGTGTTGAAAGATGCCCTTGGAATGGTAAGGAAGGATAGAGAATCATGTCTATATATTCTAATTGTCATAGGGAAAAATACATACTCAGATTATGCTGAACTTCACTATCATGTGGCCAATGAACACAATCATAAACACACCAAATTGAAACCTTCTATCCATCCAATAATAGGACTTCTCAAAGCAAAATCTTTTTTTCAATTTAATCACAAAGCAAACCAAGGTGCACTAAATTCCATACAGATTATATCTTTAGTTGGCTGGCAGATAAAAATATGCATTCTTATTTCCTTAATCAATGTTCCTGTAAACACACAGGGAGATCTATCAATCGTATTAATTCAGCAAAACTCAAAATAATTTTTTCAAAATTCATTTTCACCTATCCTTAGTTCCTTCTTGTCAAAGACTAGATTAGGTTTTAATTGAAATTAAAAGAACTTCTACATATCTACTATAAATTCAACTGGCATAATAAATCCTTCTTCCCCTTCTTGTAAAACTTTCAGCCAGAAAGACAGTGTTAAAGTCACTATAACATCAGTTGTTGTTTCTATATTAGTAAGGCAAATATAAGTAAAACACAAAACTTTGAAAACCCCAATTATGTAAAATACATTTCATTCCAAAGTACTTAGGGACATGGAACAAAAACAAAAGTAAAAAAATTTTTTTTTTGGCAATGCTGGGGACTAAAGACACTGAATAATCTGAATGCAGCTGATATTTTTGAGATATATCTAAATTTTTGCTACTTTCACATACTGACAAACTACTAACTCAGAAATACAACATAATTACTGTGAAGAGCAATGACTTTTTTAATTTAATAATTTATAACAATGAGGCTTATAATTTTTACTTCAGAGTATTTGAGCCAAATTGAGTAAACATAGTACATTAGAAGTTTAAAATATCTTAGCATTTACACTCTATGAGAATCTCAATAAAATCTTTAACTCAGACTCTGAAATTAGTTCATACTGAATTAAAAAACTGGAATTAGAAAATATAATCCTAAATTTATGTCTGCCCCTGAAGCTATGAGATCTCGGCCAATTTATAGAACATAAAATCCAAGAGTCCTCAGCTGTAAAATGGAAAGACTATGACATCTGCTCTAGTTATTCCACAAGACTGATATAAATAAGAAATCAAATAGCCTATTTGAAAATTCTCTGAAAAATATAAAACAAAAAGCAGATAGAGACGTTATTATTGTTTTTGTTGTTGTTGTTAGGTGCCGTGGAGTCGGTATCCGACTCATAGAGACCCTCTGTATGACAGGGGAAACACTATTGTCAGTGCTTCTCTGCTGTTCATAGGGTTGGGAGGGGGTTGCCAGGTCCTTCTCCCAAGCCTACAGCTTCTGGTGTTCCCAGGCGGTCTCCCATCCACGTACTAACCAGGCCTGACCCTGCTTAGCTTCTGAGATCTGACAGGATGGAATGCCACAGGGCTACAGCCGCAGGCTACAGATGTTATTAGTAAACAGATATCATCCTACAAGAACCAGGAAAATGGTTTGATCTGTTTTCCATATAAGGTTGAGCTGTTTTTTAAAAGGTATGCATTTAAAAATCTATAACTACGAAAGAATGAAAAGCTGAATAAAAGAAAATTAGAAGGAAATATGTTGACAGAATTTGAATACTAAATTTGTCTATGGTAGTAAGGAAATATACTACTATGAAATAACTTATGAAAGGCATAACTTTGTTGTTATTAGGTGTCATCAGGTCAGGTCCAACTCATAGCGATCCTATGTACAACAGAACAAAACACTCCCTGACACAGTGTCATGTTCAGCATTATGTCAGTGCTTCTCTGCTATTCATAGGATTTTCAACGGGAGATTTTTTTCAGGATTGTATCTGGAATGGGCTGCCAGGTCATTCTCCCATTTTTGTGCTGCTGGGGATTGAACCCAGGGCCTCAAGAGAATGCAGAGCAGCAGTCCACCAAGTGAGCTAAACCCTAGCCCTAGGTGAAATAAAATCATGCTAAAATATAGTGATTTATCAATTGTGATTAATACTTATTCTCAAACTTACCTCTGCCCATTTAAGAATACAGGTCATACAGAAGACATGATTACAACTTTCTGGAAAGCCAACTTCTTTCTCTAATAGGCAATTAAGACATATTGGACATCTGTCTGCTTCATTGTACAACAGATCAATGGTAGCAGTATTATTTCTGTTTTCTTCACCTGTAAAGTAAAATTGTCACATGTGGCTAATCAAGCCCTCGAGAACCAAATGACTTATGCTTATGGTGGACTAGATACTCTCGAAGGCCCTCCTATTATAAAGCAGTTAGATCTTAGACAAATAAATAACAAACATAATCCTTAAGTCCAGCAGCTCCAACATTTATTTTCTTTTATATATTTCTTTCATATATTCTTATATTTTTTAATAGGGAAGCAAATGACCTTTAATTTTAAAATAAACAACATTCATGTGGCTTAATATTTATAAGTAAAAAAGACTACAGGGACAAATCTCCCACTTGAATTTACTTCCACACATCAGTTCCACTGACTCCAATAAACAATGACTTTTAAGTTTCTTCTGTGCTCTTCTGATTTTTATTCTATTTTTTTTAAGACAGGGTCTTGCTATGTAGTCTCTACTGACCTCAAACTGATAGTGTGATCCTCCTGCCTTGGCCTCCCAAATACTGGGATCACAGGCATGTGCCTGGAAATCCAATGATTGTTTTTTAATGCACAGAAAAGTAAATCTTAATTTTTTTCCCTTGAGACACCATCTTGCTATGTAGCCCAGGCTAGCCTCACGCTCACAATCATCCTGTCTCAGCCTCCCAAGTGGTGGGATTATAGGTGTGAGCCACCACACCAGGCTCACTTCTAAAATACAGTTCCAGATTTCTTTCTAAACACAAATGCTGCAACACTATATACACTAGTCTGCTTCCCCCACCCCTTAATTTACTAATGGACATTTACTTATTTTCAGCCACTGGCTATGATAAACAATGCTTCAATGAAAATTTTTATTTTATTTTATTTTTTCAGTGCTAAGGATCAAACCCAGGGCTCTGTGCAGGCTAGGCAAGCATGCTACTCCAGAGCTATCTCCTCAGCTACATTATTTATTTTTCCCCCTAGTACTAGACATTGAACCCAGGGCCTTGTGCATGCCAGGCAAGTGCTCTACCACTGAGATGTACTCCCAACTCTTTTTTTATGTTTTAGTTTGAGTCATCAGGATCTCACTTAAGTTACACAGGTTGTCTCTGGCCTCAAACTCATGATCCTCCTGCCTTGGCCTCTTGAGTCACTGGGATTACAGGCATGTGCCACAGAGCCCAGCTTATTTCACATTTTTCTAAGTGTATCTACAGAATAAATTCTTAAAAATGGAATTACTGGATCAACCTGCATGCATATTTATGATATAAAAGGATACTACCAAATTATCATCCCTAGATTCTGTATCAATTTAAACTCCTATCAGGAATGTAACTAATTAATACAAATATATATATTGCTGGCCTATAAGTAAATAAAAGAAACTCTAAAATGTACCACAAAAGTAACCAAAAATAAAGGAAAGATGAGCTGAAATGTGAACAGTATACAGTAAGCAAATGGCAAAGCTGAGATTGCCACATGTGCCAAATGTTCATACCACTGTTCAGATTTGAAGACTAAGCTTTTCTAGGTAAGAGGAACTGACATAAAAACTGAGAGACTCCAATTTTAAACCAAGACTCACAAATGGGGCTAAAGTGGTCCTGGCATGGACTGAAGAAGCAGCAAATACAAATTCCCTAAAGAATCCCTATATTAAACCCTCAGGATTTTGCAGATTAAATTCATCATATATGAACTCATAATCATATATTATCAAACCTAAGAAAATAACCCACTTTGAGAATAAGCAAAAACAAATTCAAAAATCCACTGGCTTCCACTATCAGAATTTTCAAATACAACACAGAATGACTTAAAGAACAGATTAAAACCAGAAAAAAAAGAATACTTCTGAATTGACAAATTTCAAGACACTATCTAGATTCTAGAAGACAGGAAAGGAGACGTAATCATGAAAGAAAGGCTAAGAAATTAGGTCAGAACAAGGTCTAACAAACTAATTGAAATCCAAAATAAAAGAGAGGAAATAGAGAGGTAATTGCTGGGAAATTATTTTTAAAACTGAATCAGCCAGCTATGGCGGCATGTACCTATAATATACCAGCACTCAGGAGGCTAAGGTAGGAGAATTTCAAATTTCAGGCCAGAGTGGGCTACACAGTAAGTTACAGGTCAACATGGACTACATAGCAAGACTCTGTCTCAAAAAATACAGAAGAAAATAAAAAATTTTAATAAATAAATAAATAAAATCATAAACTAACAGATAAAGGAAACATAATGTTAAGCAGGTGAAATAAAAATAACACATGCCTAGAAGCAATAGAACAAAACTGTATAATATTAAAGATGAAAAAAAGATCTTAAAAACAGAAAATGAGGGGAAGTGGGAAAAGAGATCATTTATAAGAGAACAATAACTAGATCAAGACATTAAAAAGAAAACAAGAAAATGGTTAAATAATGTCTTTAAAATGGTAAGGGAAAAAATACAACAATAAATCCATAATAACATACTCAGTAAAACTATCTTTGAATGGTGTTGAAGAGGATAAACAGACTAAAAAACTTGGAGTATATTACCAGTAGACCTTCAGTAGAGAAATATCTTAAGATTCTTTAGAACTATAAACTATAAATCAGGTGTAGAATGATAAGAGTTAAAGTGTTCTAAGGTTCTTCCACTGACAGTGAAAATTACAAGCAGAGGAAAATATTAATGCTATTAAAAAAGGAAACAAAAACAAGTCTCCTAAACCAGTAGAAAGCAAAACTTTTAAGAAAAATAGAATGAAAAAGAAAACAGTTCAACAAATCAAAAACCCTTTATCAATCGAAATTAAAACATGAGAGGAAGAAATAAAAGTGTGCACTTCTTAAGTAGTTTATTTTGGAATTTAAGAACAACACAAAAAAGTAAAAACAAAAAACTCCTTGTGCATTTAAAACATATACAAATAAACAGTTTAGATACACTAAGTTTGACTTTCAACACACAAGCTTTATAAAAATGGAAAGTTACCTTCCATATCTTCATACTCCTGATCTCCCACATTTAGGGTATATACAATTTTCTTCTTCATTTCTCCTTGGGAAAGGATAATCTATGGGATGAATTGCAAGAGAAAATTTTTATGTTTGTCTTCTCCCAACAATATCAATAAAAAAAGAATTATGAACTGTAAAAAATTATTTTACACATAGAAGAACACAGTAAAGCCAAGTTGATAAGTTTATTGATATTCTAGTACTCTTATTGTTTGTTCGTGTGTTTTCTGAGACAGGATCTCCCTAAGTAACTAAGGCTGACCTTGAACTCATGGTCCTCCTGCCTTAGCCTCCTGAGTGCCAGGATTATACAATAATCCACACTTAGCTTTAATCCAGTACTTTTATAGTACTTACAATCAAGAAGCAAAGAATCTTGTTGTTAGGTGCTGTTGAGTGGAGTCCAACTCAAAGTGACCCTATGTACAACAGAACAAAATGATCCACAATGCTGTGCCATGCCTGGCACTATGTCGGTATTTCTCTGCTATTCACAGGGTCTTCAATGGCTGATTGTTTTGGGATTGTTTTGGGAGTGGACTGCCATGTCCTCCCATTTTTTTGCAGAGCTGAGGATTGAACCTGGGGCTTCAGAGAGTCAGAGCAGCACTCTACCAACTGAGCTAAACCCCAACCCCACAAAGAGTCTTACTGAAAATTCTTATGTAACTATTAAATAACAAAGGGTCAATGATAAATTCTGTGACAGATATAAATATAATCCAAGCCTAGGAAAAAGAGATCAACTTGAAATGGACTTTTCTGGGAAGATGAGAAGTTAGGTATTCATAAAAAGACAAGTAAATGGTAGAGAAGTCTTTGAAGGGGGGGACGGGGTGGGGGCGGGATGAGGGAAGCATACAAGAGGGTAAGGGGGAACCTATATGAATAATGTACAACAAAATGCATATATGGAAATGTCACAATGAAAAGAATGTCAGAATGAATCACATTAAGGTATACATTAAAATTTTCCAAAAAAAAAAAAAAAAAAGAAAAAAAAAAAGTTAGGTATTGAGGAACTTAAGGTATTCCAAGGAATAATGTCACTATTGTTGTTGTTAGGTGCCTTTGAGTTCAGTTCAAATTACAGCAACCCTCATAGGGTTTTCAATGGCTGATTGCTTCAGGATTGTTTTTGGGAGTGGCCTGCTACATCCTTCTTCCAAGGAACAACATAGTATAGAGAAATAAAATAGTATTTATCTAAGCCAATTTGACAAGAACAAGAAGACAAAGTGAAAGGTGTGTTTTTGTGTATGTTGAGGAAAGCATACAAGCTAAGAACATCATAAAGAACAGTGAGAGGTGATAAGCACAGCAATGTAAATGAAGCAGGGCTAGATTATAGATACAGCCCTAATCAGCTTAGATTTAATCCTATAGATTCCTTTGAAAAAGAGCCACATGATAAAAGTGATGTATGGCTATGGATATAAAGCTCCACTCCCTGGTACTGTGCTTACCTAGTATGATTCAATCCCCAGCACCACAAAAAAGGAGGGAGGGATAAGTGTAAATTTGTTTTTTAAAAGATTGTGCCCTGGGGATATAGCTCAGTGACACAAGATTTGCCTAGTATCTATATAGTCCTGGGTTCAGTACCCAGTGCTGCCAAGAAAAAGGAAAAAGATTACTAGGCCAGCAAACTATAAACTGGACTGCAGTGGGGAGAGATAAGAAGGAGAATGATTTGCATAACTACAATAACTGGCTGTGAAGTAAACTGGAAAAGCAAGAAACTGAAGAGCTGAAGAATTTCTGAGATTTGGTGAACAAATTTGGGGAAGGAATCAAAGACTATTCTTGCCTAAAGGATTAGGAAAATGGTGATTTAAGAGGCAAAAAATGAGAAACATGAGGAAGTTAATTTGGTAGGCAAAAGAAGGATATTTATGAAGTAAAATTATTTTTAAAATCATGTCAACATTCCTTCTTGAATTGATGCAAGACACATGACAATGAACCATCCAAGTACATTTTAGAACATCAAGGCAAAATGAATCTCCAGTTTCATCAATTATGATTCTCCCACCTGCATGTGAAGTAATTTCCCGATTATTTTCTAAAATTAATTTACATATGCTAGTTTCTACATTAAAGGCATGATTTACCCAGGAAATTATTTATTTGGTTATAGAACAGGAAATGCAAAGTCTCACTCTGGTTGTAAAGCCAACTGCAAAAGCAGAAGACAAGAAATTTTGTAGCACACATAGTCATTCTGAGGTGCCTTCTAGTCGATTCCCACTCACAGGAACCCTAAGCACAACAGAATGAAGCACTACCCAACATTGTGCCATGCATACAGATCTTTTTATGTTTGGGCCCGTTGTTGCAGCCATTATGTTTCTTCTCATTTTGAGTTGTATAACATCAGCTAAAAAGGAGGTCCCAGGGGCTTTACTGTATTCCTGTCTTTAAGGTTGATTCTACTTTGAGAAGGCAAATCTGCCCAAGTTGTTTCTTGAATGTCTTCCAGCCCAGGGGCTCATTTTCTGGCACTATATTTGACAGTACTTCTCTGCTATCCACAGGGTTTTCAATGGCTAATTGTTTCAGGAGTGGGCTGCTAGATCCTTCTCCCTAGACTGTCTTAGTCTGGAAGCTCAGCAGACACCTGTCCACTATGGGTGGCCCTGCTGGTATCTGAAATACTGGTGACACAGCTTTCAACATCACAGCAACACATAAGTCCCCACAGTATGACAAGATGACAGACAAATGGGGGCTAAAGTCCTATAGCTAGTGAAAATATCCTTCAAGAGTGAATGTAGGATATTGTCAGGAAAATTTCCTTGCCAGCTCTAGAAGAATTGATAGCTGGGAGCTGTCACATATACCTGTTATCCCAGCAACTGGGGAGCCTGAGGCAGGATGATTGCAGTTTGAGGCCAGAGGCAGCCTGTGCAACTTAGTGAGACCCTGCTTCAAAATTAAAAAATAGGAAACTAATGGTGAAGCTCAGTGGTAGAGCACTTGCCTAGCATGCAGAGGCCCTGGGTTCAATCCTCTAGTAGCACAAAAGAAAAAAATAATTGCGAGCCGGGAGCAGTGGTGCATGCTTGTAATCTCAGCGGCTAGGGAGGCGGAGGCAGGACAATCAAAAGTTCTAGACCAGAGGCAGTCTATGTAATTTAGCGAGACCCTGTCTCAAAAAAGTGAAAATACTGGGGTGGGGGTGCAGCTCAGTGGTCCAGCACTTGCAAAGCATGCAAGCATAAGGACCTGGGTTCAACCCCCAGTACTGCAAAAATAATAATAATAATAAAAAGTTAAAAGTTAAAAAAATAATAATTGCTAAAGTTCTCTGTGGGGCTGGGATTTAGCTCAGCGGGTAGAGCGCTGTGCTGCAGTCTCTGAGGCCCCGAGTTCAATTCCCAGCACCACAAAAATGGGAGAAGGGCCTGGCAATCCACTCCCAAGGCAATCCCGAAGCACTCAGCCATTGAAAACCCTATGAGGGTCGCTATGAGTCGGATACTGACTCGACGGCACCTAACAACAACAACAAAGTTCTCTGTCAGACATACTTGGTTCACACAATTAATTTCTCATCTCAAATTCTTTAAAATGGCTGGTAATTAAAAGCAAGTATTTACATTATTGAATTCTTTAATAGCCAGATGGCTAGCAGATTGACAGCTGTATATTTGGCATGCTTTGTTTTTTGGATTTTATTTTTCATTGTAGATTTGGCAATGTACCGTAAATTTTGTAAACCTGCATCAAGTTTATGAATAAAGAACCATTTAAAAAATAATAAATAAATAAATACAAGCAAGTATTTATAACATTTTCTGGCAAGATATATGTAGATGTAATATGAGACAATTACAAAGGGAGAAAGGTAATGGGCCCTATATGCTGGTTAAGGTTTCTATATTTTCACTTGAAATGTTAAAATTCTAAGGAGACTGTGAAAACTTACATGAATTACCACTAAAAAAGTAGACAGTCAAAAGCACAGTCAATTAAAACTGAATACTAAAAAATATTCAAATAATCCAAAGAAAGAGGCTACAGAGGAACAAAAACAGAAGGAACAAACAAAACAAAGACTTAAATTCATACATACCAATAGTTAAAATATCTGAGATGCAGCATAAGCACTATAACTTTAAACTGCTTATATCAGAAAAGGCTTCAAACGCTAATCTAAACTTCTACCTAAGAAACTGGATAAAGAACAAAATATATACAAAGCAGGCCAAAAAAAGGAAACAGAGAGTAGAAATCAATAAAATTGAAAACAGAAAAACAGAGGAAAAAGAAATCAATGACACCACAAGCTCACTTTTTGAAAAGATCAGTAAGATTTAAACCTCTAGCAATACTGAAGTAGATAACCCGAATAGCCCTGGAACTATTTAAAGAAATTGAATTTGTAGTTAAAAGCCTTCCAAAAAAAAAGAAATCTCCAGGCGCAGATAATTTCCCTGGTGAATTCTACTAAATATTTAAAGACAAAATAATACCAAATCAACACACTCTATTCCAAAAACTGGAAAATGAGCACTTCTCAACTCATGTTATGAATTCAGTATTACTGTGATACCAAAACAAGACAAAGATAATGCAAAAAGGAACAAATATACTAGACTTCATCAAAATAATAAAGCTATGTTATAAAATAAAACTATAGAAGATGATATTATTCATCAATAAAAAAGAACAAACTAGAATTTCACTCTATGACTTGTATCAATCTTAAAGGCATTATACAGAGTGGACGATGCTAGTTTCAACACATTACATACTATACAACTGCATTTATAATGACATTCCGGAAAGGTCAAAACTATAGTCCAACTACTTGATGACAGTTGCCTGGGTTAGGGAAAGGTATGAGTACAAAGATGACACGATGGAGTTTTGGGCACATGGAACCATTCTGAATCCTAACTATTGTGGTGGTGGTAATACAAATCTAGACATGTATTAAAGTTTATACAACTGTACACTCCAAAAAAGGCCAATTCTTCTCTATGTTAATAAAAAAATTAAGAAGTTAAAAGACTAACATGACAAAGCAATTATGAACTAGAATATAAATTAACATTTTAAACAAACGTATTTTTTCACTGATGGCTTCATAGTCTCAGTCTTTCTAATGGTTCTAATTATTGCCAACACTTAGAGCCCACTCAGATTATACTTCCACAGGTTATCTTGAGAGGTATTTGAATGTTTTATCTCTGGTTCCTATATTTTCTACACCAATGAAAGATCTGAAACAACATGTATCTAACCTGAGAAGATACAGAGATTAAATACATCAAGCAATTGCTCAGTGGTAGAGCACTTGTCTAGCATGTGTGAAGCACTGGTTTGAATCGCCAGCAAGGCAAAACAAAACAAAAAAATAAGCACCAGTTAACAACTCCAGTAAATTCTAAGTAAGGGTTGTAACGATATTGAAGCTGGCCAGTTTTGTAGTTTGGGGAAAGACATCTATTACAGCTGGCTCCCAGGTAAGTTATGCTCTTATATGAGTTGTCCATTCTATGCGAAGAATGTATCTATAATGTAATAGTTTATTTTTAAAAGTACTTTTTTAAAGAACTTGTATTTGCCTAGATGGTACACCATAAAGAGTTTGATAAAGAAATCAAAACATGACAGGGTTCCACTATTTCTCTGTATGAGAAATAATTACAGTATAGTAGTATATTATATATCCTCCAATAATTTCACTATATTTATGCAATTCTCCTCTAATAATCCCACCCCTGCTTAAGGTATAAAGGAAGAAAGGGGGTTGATTATATAATCTTCATTTATTCTCATCCCCATTTGCTAAAGTACAGTGACATAACTAGCCTATTTTTTAACTAATAAACTGTATTAAAATAAGTTTTAGGTTTACAGCAAAATTAAACAGAAAATACAGAGTTCCCTTATAGCCTCTGCAGCACCTCCCAACATAACCTCTCCTATTATTAACAAGCCATTTGTTGCCATTAATAAACCAATACTGACACATTATTATCACCCAAAATCCATAGTTTACATTAAGATTCACTCTTAGAGTTATACATTCTACGGGTTTTGACAGAGGTATGACATGTATTCAACACTCACCTTGTAGAATTAGTGTCATGGTTCTAAAGATCCTCTGTGCTCTGCTATTCACTCCTTCCTACCGGCAATCCCTGGCAACCACTGATCTTTTTACTGTCTCTTATAGTTTTGCCTTTTCCAGAATGTCATCTGCTTGGAATCATACAGTTTGCATCGTTTTCAGATTGGCTTCTCTCACTAATACATGTATTTAAGTTTCCTGTCTTTTTCTTTTCTTTTTTTAATTAGCACATATTAATTGTACAAGACAATGAGTTTCACTATGGCATTTTCATATGTGCATATTGTATACCTTGACTATATTCATCTCCCTATTCCACTATCCCCACATGCCTGTCAGGTTGTTGTGCTGTTGGAGCTTGAGTGTTGCTATGATGCTGAAAGCTATGCCACTGGCATCTCAGATATCAGCAGGGCCACCTATGGTAGACAGATTTCAGCTGAGTTTCCAGACTAAGACAGTAGAGAGAAGGACCCAGCAGCCCACTCCCAAAACAATTAGCCACTGAAAACCCTATGAATAGCACAGAAGCACTGTCAAATATAATGCCAGAAAAATGAGCTCCCTGCCCAGGCTAGAAGACATTCAGAAATGACTAGGCAAGAGTTGCCTCCTCAAAGTACAGTTGACCTTAAAGACAGGAGGGAGTAAAGCCCCTGAGGCCTCCTTTTGCTCATGTGGCATGACTCAAAATGAGAAGAAATGTAGGGGCCGTCGCAATGGGCTCTAACACAAAAAGATTTGTGTGCATGGCACAGTGTTGAGTGGTGTTTCCTTCTGTTGTACACAGGATCACTATGAGTCAGATCTGACTCAACAGCACCCAACAACAATTCCACTATGCCCCCTCCCTCCCTGATCCCCATATTCTTCCCAAACAATCCTTCTCTACTTTCATGTCTTCTTTTTATTCCGAGATTCCACATGAGAAAACATGATACAAGTCTTGAGTCTTATTTTACTTAATATAATCTACAGTTCTATCCATTTTCCTTCAAACAACATGATTTCCACAATTCTATTTTTCCTGACATAACTAATTTAAATAACACCAAACCTAAAGTTCTTACATTTAAAAATAATTTTCCATTAGTAATTCCTTATGTCTTTTATAAATCCCCTGAAGGAAAGAATTACATGTATAGTAAAGAAGAGTTCACGTTTATAGAATTAAACTTTATGTCTATTAGAGACAAAAAGCCAAACAGCGATATATTATAGACTGATTTCACAATCAAACCTCCAAAAACTGTAGGAGCACTTAGGATCAATACCACTATCCCTTCACATCTGGCAAGCAAAACATCAAAGAAGAAAAATGCATCTTGGATGGAAATACATTAGTAGAACAGGATCTGGTAAATTATCCTTCTCTTCTAACTAAAACAGAAAAATTATCAACAATATCTTTACATTAAACCTTGGGTCTGCAATGGAAAGCCTTCTGAGCCAAAAGCCGCATTTCTTCTCTATCTACTGACTTTCCAAAGGAGAAAAAGGAAAACTATGCAGGGCACAGAAAACAAAACTGTCTTAGTTCACTTTCGCTGTGATAACAAAATACCTGAGACTGGATAATTCATAAATAATAGAAATTTATCTATCACTGTACTGGAGGTAGAGACGCCCAAAATGAAGGCACTGGCCCATTTGGTGTCTGCGAAGAAACCAGTTCCAGCTTCCAAAATGGCACCTTATTGTTGAGTTCTCACATGGCCTAAGGGATGGAAGGGCAAATGGGACCCTCTAGGTCTCTCTAGTCCCTTTGTAGTGGACCAAACCCAATGATGAAGGCTGAGCCCTCATGGTCTAATCACCTCCAAAAGTCTCCACCACTTAAGAGTGCAACATTAGAAATTAAGTTTCAACATGAATTTTGCAAGGGACAGACACAAACACTCAAACTACAGCAAAATCCTAAGAATTAAAAGAGAAGAATTAGCTTAAAAAAAAAAAAAAAGGCCACATACTAATGCTATGCTTATTACAAGCTGGGCACTGTGATGCATTCCTATAATCCTAGCAATTTGGAAGCCTGAGGCAAAAATTCAAGGCCAGAGGGTGCCTGTGCAATTTATTGAGACAAGGCCTTATATCAAAACAAAAAATAAAAAGGAGGGCACGGGGGTGTGGCTCAGTAATTGAGTACTTGCCTAGCATGTGTAAGACCCTAGGTTCAGCCTCCAGAACTGGAAATTAATGCTTGTTACAGCAAAATGAGAAAGGAAGTCATCTACAACAACACGAAAAAATGGACAATGTTCAAAATGTTGCTTCTGAATCTTACCCTGTTCTGTTTAAGTAAAAATTTTAAAACCTTACATTTGAGTATCAATTCTAGATACCAGGTTTTTTTTGCACAAATACTGAATGTTGAAAAAATTCAATCATTTTTGCATAGTAAACAGAACTTCCACTCTTTTATTCTAGCCTAGAATCTGCATTTCTTAAACACAAACTCACCCTCTTAGTTATCTCAGAATGAGATAAATGTAATTTTATTAAGTTCTATATGGATGCATTTTGATTTGTCCTTAAATGAACATATCACATACACTCTAAAGCATTTCACAATCCTACCCTCATGAAATTCAACTATTCAAACCCAGATTTTCATTATATTACATGCTATGCAAGCCTTAAAAAAAACACTTGTACATTAGCATCAGGTATAGATAGATATTGCCATTTTCTCCTCAGCCTTCTGAGTTGCTGGGATTACAGGCATGTGCCATAGTGCCTAGCTTTCCTCAATGCAATCGCATTACAAGTGCTACAAGTGTCCATGATCTGGATTTTGGGGTAAGATTTTCATATCATTTTTAGCTACTACTTTCTTTGTTGTTAGATGCCCTAAAGGCAGGTCTGACTCATAGTGACCCTATGTACAACAGAAAGAAATACTCCCTGACACTGTGCCATGCCTGGTACTATGTCAGTGCTTCTCTGCTATTCATAGAGTTTTTCAATGGTTGATTGTTTCAAGATTGCTTTCGGAGTGGACTACCACATCCTTCTCCCATTTCTGTGGTGCTAGGGATTGAACTCAGGACTTCAGAGAGTACAGGGCAGCACTCTACCAACTGAGATAAACCCCAAGTCATAAATTATCTCACTGAATTCTTAACAGTACCTTGTCAAGGAGATATCTCCATTGCACATGAAATTAAGTAGGTTTCCCAAGGTCACAAAACCAATGATAAGTAGTAAGTTTGGAACCCACTAGCCTTTTGTGGGAAACTAACACAAATATTAATCCAATTCACTAGAAATTAAAAGTATTCAAACTATTAGAAGTGGTAACTGGCCTGGTTTGAATATAAGATGTCCCCCAAAGGTCATGTGCTTTTTAACATTTGTTCCCCAGCTGGAGGTGCTCTTTGTGGAGCACTTGAGAGGTGGGATTCAGCTTTGTAGAAGTGAGTCACCGAGGGCAGGCCTTGGAGGTTTACACCCGGACCCCTGACTCTAGCTGCTCTCTCCTTCTTGTCCTGCACAGGTCCTGGTGCTACCTCCACCATGCCTACCTTATTGCTATTATGGATTGACCCTCCAACTCTAAGTTCCCAATAAACTTCTTCCCTGATAAGTTTATTTTGGTCAGTTATTCTGTCAGAGCAATAAAGCTGACTGATACAGAAAACTGGCACCAAATAGTGGGGTTGTTGCCATGCAGAAACCTGACCATGTGCTTCTTAGGGGGTCTTTGGAACTTGTTTGCAGAAGGGGTCTGAAAGAGTTTGATGATCCAGGTGAAAAAAGCCCTGGAGGGCTTCAGTGGCAGTTCTGATGGCAGTAATGAAAATGAGAACTCCACCACTGACAGAAATACAGATGGGGCTCACAAGGTTTCAGAGGAAAATAAGGATTCTACTGGGCAATGGACTATAGGTAATTTGTGATATAGTCCAGCAAAGAGACTGTCTACGTTTTATCAATCCCCTAAAGATTTGAGTGAGGCTGAATTTAAAAGTTATGAACTAATTAATTTGGCAGAAAAAAATATCATGGGGGCAACAAAATATAGGAGGCATGGTTTTGTTACTACTTACTGTATTCCATAAGATTTATGGAAAAATAGAGAAAATGGCAGAACAGGAAGATCTAGAAAACGAGCAGTTTAAAGAGATAAAAAGCTGAGGCAGGGAGGGCTTTTCTAAAGTTACTGTGAACAAGGCTGGTTAGAGCAAGAAGGTCATGATTGTTAAAGATGTAAGTGCTCTTAAAGAGAACAATGAAGATGGCCTGGAGGCAGGGGAGTCACCAAACCCCTCTCACCTAAGCCTCCAAGGTGTGAAACAAAAAATCCACAGGAAGGGTGTTGGAAAAGCAAGTGACTCTGGGACTCCTGTTAGAAAGAAGGCTGCTCAGGGAAATTATTTCTTGGCCTAAGTAAACAGAGGTTGCTGCTGCTGCATCCATGGTCCAAAAGAGCCCAGCTACCTCTCAAGCTAGCCGCAACCCTTGGCACTGTCCACATGGTGCTGATTTTTTAGGCATAAAGAATGTAAAAGTTAAGGGGTTATGGAGGCTGCCATCGAGGTTCCAGAAGATAACCTGCAAGGCCAGGCAATGTGTACCAGGGTTGGATGGCCTATAGAGATCCCCTAGAGAGTTTATGTGTTGTGGGTGGCATGGAGACCCCAGAATGTTGGAGATGCCAGCATCATGAAAAGTGCTGAGGGAAGCTGCCGAGGGAAGCTGCAGGCAAGAAATGGAGACACCTTAGAAGGGCCATTTGTGCTGCAAATGACAAGTCCAGAGGAGGAGACCTGCCCAAGCCTGTTATTCCCAGATCTGGCCCAGATCCAGTCAGATGCCAGATGATGTTGCATGTGCCAGATGCCAGACTTGAACTGACAGGTGTTGTTTATCCAGTGGGATATCAGTCTTGCTAATATATGATCTTTCCTTTCTGTGCTCCCATCCCTCCCTTGTGGAATGGGAATGCTTACTCTGTGACATTATACGTTGGAAGTATGTAACCTGTTCTTTTGTTTTTCAGGGGTCCATAGTTAAGTTTGTCTTAAGTCTCAGTGAAGACTTGGACCTGGACTTTTAAACACACTTCAGACTATTAAGACTTTGAGAACTCTTGAAGTTGGACTAAGTGCATTTTGCATTATGAGGTCGCCATGGATCTCTGAAGTCCAGGCACAGAGCATCATGTTTGAATACAAAATGTCCCCAAAAGGTGATGCACTTTAACATTTGGTCCCCAGCTGGTGGCGCTGTTTGTAGAAACTATGGAAACTTTGCAAAGGTGGGAACTAGCTTTGTGGAAGTGAATCATTGGTGGTGGGCCTTTTGGAGTTTTTTTAACAGGACCTGTGGCTCTAGTAATTTTTGTCTTCCTGTTCCATGATGCCATGAGGTCATCAGCCACAGGCCCTGCCATCTCCACCACTTATGGACTGATCCTCTAACTGTGAGAGCTTCCAATAAACTCTTTCCTCCATAAGTTTGTTTGGATCGCTTTTTTTTTTTTTTTTTTTTTTTTTTTTGCTATAGGGACAACTGACTAACATAGTAACATGCTTAAGAATTCAAATGACTGCAAAACTGTTGAGCTGTTACCCACCTTGTTCATCACTATATATCAGGATGCAGTATGCAACATGCTTTCAAATGAGTGCACCATAAACAGCTTTGAAATCAAGTACAGCAGTTGTTGTTGTTAGGTGCTGTCGAGTTGAGTCCAACTCATAGTGACCTTCATAGGGTTTTCAATAGCTGACTGTTTTGGGATTGCCTTGGGAGTGGGTTGCCACGTCCTTCCCCCATTTTGTGGTGCTGGGAATCGAACTCAGGGCCTCAGAGACTGCAGAGCAGTGCTCTACCAACTGAGCTAAACCCCAGACCAGTACAGCAGTACATGCCTATAATCCAGAGACTCAGGAGGCTGAGGCAGGAAGATCACAAGTTTGAGGCTAGAGACAGCCTGCGCAACTGAGACCCTGTCTCAAAAAAAAAAAAAAAATAATAATAATAATAATAATAAAAGAGGCTGGGAGTACAGCTTGCCTAGCATGCAGAAGATCTTAGGCTCAACAGTACTGGGAAAAAACAGTTCTGAATGAGTTATGTATGTGTAAGTCCAACAACCACAGAACAAATTGTCATACATTCTAAGGGTATGCACTCTCTCATGCTTGCAATCATACACACACATAAACTCTCTCTCTTCCCCCATATATAGTTGGGGTTTAGCTCAGTTAGTAAGTGCTACTCTGCTCTTTCTGAGCCCCTCAGTTTTATCCCTAACACCACAAAAATGGGAGAAGGATATGGAAATCCACTCCCCCAGCAATCGTGTAACAATCAGTCATTGAAAACCCTATGAACAATAGACAAGCACTGGCATAGTGCCAGGCATGGCACAGTGTCAGGGAGTGTTTTCTTCCATTGTACATAGGGTCGCTTTAAGTTGGACTCCACTCAATGGCACCTAACAACAACAGGATCCTGTGAACAACATCTAAAGTTCTGTTTATATCAAAAAAGAGAAGAAAGTGGTACCAAAAAAATTTTTTTTGAAGAAATAATGTCCAAAAAGCTCCCAAACTTGGAGGAAGGTACACAAACTTAGAAATTTAGAAATCTCAAAAAATACTAAATAAGATAAACATACAAGTAAGAAATGCCAAACAAACCACAGTCAACTTCAGGAAAGCAAAGAGAAAGGAAAAAAACCTTAAAGTAGATGGAGAAACACAACACACAGAAGAAATTAATGGTTCCAATTACTGCAAACTTCTCATGAGAAACTACTTCAGAAGACAGTGAGTAGAACATCTCTAAAATGCTGAAAAAACTGTCAACCCAGAATTCTATGTGGAAAAGACATAATTCAGAAATGAAAGTGTTTGGAAAGACATTTCAGTCTAGAAACACAAAGACAATTTATCACAATTTATACTTTAAATGTTATCAGACATAAACATGGAATTTCATTAAAGCAAAGGATCAACAGTAAATAGCTGGGTATAAAAGACTATTTCCTCTTAAGCTCTTTATATGTCTACTGAAAGTAAAAATTACTGGTACATAAAAGAGTGTAGAATTCTCATTGCATGTATATATAATCCTGTGACAACTATTCCATAATGATCTTTGGGGGAGCTGTAATGCTGTTACATTTACTTCAAACAGTAAAATATTAACTCTAAGTTAACTGTGAACATTTATGTTTCTACGTTATAATCACCAGAGCAGTGCTATTTAATAGAAATATCAAATCACATATGTAATTTTAAATTTTCTAATAGCCACATTAAAAGAATTATAAGAAACAGATAAAAGTCAATTTAACCCAATATGTTCAAAATATCACTTCAACATATAATCAGTAAAAAATTAAATGACATATTTTACATTCTTTTTGTGAAGTCTAGTGTATATTTTATACATATAGCACATCTCAATTCTAACTAACCACATTTTAAATTCCCAAGATTCATATAAGGGGGTTGGGGATACAGCTCAGTGGTAGAGCATTTGCCTAGCAAGCACAAGGCCCAGGATTCAATTCTAAGCACCAATAAGTAAATAAACAAACAAACAAAAGTCAATATATAGCTACTGGGTACTTAACTAGAATGTGAACCCCAAATGCAACCATTAAAAAAAGAATAGCAAGGCATAGTGACGCACACCTGTAATCCTAGCACTTAGGAGGGAGAAGCAGAATGGTGAGTTGTAGGCTACCTTGGGCTACATAAGGAGACCTTGTCTCTAAATATCAAAAATTAGAAAATATATAAAACAACCAGTAAATCTAAAGTGGGACACTAAAATATATTCAGTCATATAAACCCAAAAAAGGCAGGGAACAGAGTAGCATATATTATTTAGTTTAATATAATTATTATTATATATATTTACACTAAATGTAAGTAATACAAATAATCATGACACACCAATTAAAAGACAAGCTATCTCTGTCAACCTAATGCATGTGCACTAGAGGCAATATGGCAGAGAGCTCCATGTCTGAGAAGTCCCCCCAGTAAGGTAACGTCTCCTTTTATAAAATGATTGCTCTTCAAAAATATATTTTAATTGTCTTATGAATATATTCTATTTATTAAATGCTTAATGTGTGTGTCCCTGAAAAAACAGAATCAGACATTTATTTGAAAGGTGGATAGATCCAAAAAGCCTCTCCTAATAATATTAAGCCTGCCATACCAATATGGCCATACCAATATGGCGTCCAATCCCATCAAATCTCAGGAGCTAAGCAGGACGGGACCTGGTTAGTACTTGGATAGGAGATTGCTTGGGAACACCAGGTGCTATAGGTTTGGGAGAAGGACCCAGCAACCCACTCCCCCCAAAAAACAAACAAACAAACAAACAAATAAATAAAATTAGCCAAACTACCTAACAATAACATTAAGGTTATGCCAATGGCATAAATCCTATACTTAACATTTCCATAGATTGCAAGAAAAAATGATTATCAAACCTTAAAAAAAAACTGAATTAGTGGGCCACCTGTAATCTCCAGTGATTCCAAGGGCACAGGCTCTCACAAATAACAACAAATGTGGAGCACAGGTTTGTGGTTGGGGGAGTGCTTACTTTACCTAGACAATGAGGTAAAAACTCTAGCATGCTTTTTCACATTTAATCTTTAAATTGAAGAGGTACACTTAAAAAATATAAAAACACTATCACATTGAATATCAACCCTGAAACATTGACTGCATTAAGGAGATCTGAAAATCACTTGCCAAAGGGAGCTAACTTAAGAATATAGGAAAGAGAAAGAGTTAGCTGCTATTACCACTGGACTTAGGTAAATGTTACTTAAAAGTTTACACGGGTGAAAACCTGAGATACTAATTAAGTCACCTGTTCAAGGGGACAGCCTGCAGCCATAGCCCTGTGGCATGTGATCTTGTCAGATCTAGGAAGCCAAACAGGGTTGGGCCTGGTTAGTACTTGGATGGAAGACCACCTGGGAACACCAGGTGCTGTAGGCTTGGGAGAAGGACCCAACAACCCACACCCAAAAATTAATCCGCCACTGAAAAGCCTATGAATAGCAGAGAAGCACTGAGAAGTGTTTTGCCTGTTGTACATAGGGTCGCTTTGAGTGGGATACCGACTAGACGGCACCTAACAACAACACAAGGGGACAATCAGTATTGTTGACAGGTCTAATTGATTCCTAAACATGTATACAAAAAAGCTGAACAATTTTTACCTTACTTTCAAAATTAAGATTAAAAAAAAAGATACTTCTAAGAGTAAGGCTGAGAAGTTTAGGGTAAAATGGAAAATAAGGAGTTAGTTTTATCCCTAATAGATAAATAAGTCTCAAGAGACTTAAAAAGTTGAGAACATAGCTGAACACTAATTTTCACTAAAATTTTTGTGTAATAATCTTTTACCAAAAAAAGGAATAAGTATAATCTTTAAAAGAACATGCCTAGATGTCCATGTTAGGGGACAGTGAGGCAGTCCAGAGTGAGGTACTGGTAAGATCCTCAGCATGAGGTTATCTGATAATATGGAGTCTGGAATCTATCCTATCACAGGATGTTAGAGCCTAAGTAGAATAAAAAAAAGTTAGGCAATGCGGGAGAGAGAGAATGGGAATGGGAAATTGGCTACACATAGGAGACATGATAAAATAAATAAATATAGTAAAGATAATGGGAGCCAGTTTTCTCCCTGAAAGAGAATAAAGTTATAAATTTGAGAAAACTAAAACAAACTTGCAAACTGAAATTGGTACAGACTCATGGTTTCCTGTACATAGATACAGAAATAAAGATGACGCCCAAATCTTGGTTTCTAAATATCTTTCTGCACTAAAAGAAACTACTTCTTAGAGGGATGATCAATTCCAGGGCTGTGGCAGGGAAAGAACAAGATAAGCTTGGGACATTTTCTCATGCCAAAAAGTAAAGTAGACCAGGTGTTATGGCGCATGCTTATAATCCCAGCAACTCAGGAGGCTGAGGCAGAAGGATCATGAGTTTGAGGCCAGAGGCAGCCTGTGCAACTTAGTGAGACCCTGACTCAAAATAAAAAACAGGCTGAGCTGGGCGCGGTGGCGCACTCCTGTAATCCCAGCAGCTCGGGAGGCGAAGGCAGGAGTATCCAAAGTTCGAGACCAGAAGCAGTCTGCGTAACTTAGCGAGACCCTGTCTCAAAAACTAAAAAAACATGGGCTGGAGGTGCAGCTCAGTGTTCCAGCACTTGCAGAGCATGCATGCGCAAGGTCATGGGTTCAACCCCCAGTACTGCAAAAATAATAAATAAATAAATAAATAAATACAAAATAAAAAATAAAAAACAGGCTGAGGCTACATCTCAATGGTAGTGTTTGCAACATATGTACAAGCGCCTGGGTTCAACGTATTTCCCACGTATTGCAAAAAAGATTAATTTTCTGACTTTGATGGTTATATTATAGCTATGTAACAGAAAGCCCTTGTCCTTGCATTTGTTTGTGATAATAAGACTGCATCTTCAACTAAATCTCAAATGATTAGAGGGAAAAAGTACTTGAACTGTACTTAGAACTTTTCTGAAAGTTTGAGATTTTTTTAAAGTTACCTACAAAATTCAAGCATCTAAAACTATCATGTAATCAAAGCAGTCCTTTTTTTTTTTTTTTTTTTCATTACTGGGGGTTAAACCCAGAGCTTCACACTTGTATGCTTTGCAAGTGCTGTAGTACTGAGCTGCACCCTCAGCCCAATTTTTTACTTTTTTGAGACAGGATCTTGCTAAATTACACAGTCTCGAACTTGCGATCCCCCTACCTTTACCTCCTGAGTTGTTGGGATTACAGGTATGCACCACCATGCTCTGCCAAAGTAGTACTTTCAAATGAAGAATATGTTTTCACCTCTACTTTTAATAAGACTCTATTATTTATTAGCTTCTCTATAACCTTTGATCTGTATCTGCACAGTCCAACAAGATAACCACTATTCAATTCCCCAGCTGCGTTGGCCACATTTCAAGTGCTCCAAGTCACTTGTGGCTACCAGCTACTGTACCTGGACAAGGCAGATACAGAGTACTTCCATCATCATAGAATTGTCTGCTGGATAGCAATGATCTAGAGGTTCAGAGACCAAATGATATAATGAATTTCTAAAAACAAAAAAGTTAGATGGATCTAGGCAGCAGTCCCCAATGTTTTTGGCACCACGGAGTGGTTTCCTGGAAGACCAGAGAGGGAGCTCAGACAGTAATGGGAGCAATAGTGAGTAGTGTAAACAAAGATGAAGTTTGCCAGCTCTGCTGCTGCTCACCTCCTGCTATGTGGCCTGGTTCCTAACAGTCATACTGGTCCTCAGCCTGGGGACTGGGGATCTCTGGACCCAAGTATAGAAGCTGAGCCAAGTGCCCTGATGTTGTTGTTGTTGTTAGGTGCTGTCGAGTCAATATCCGACTCATAGCGACCCTCATAGGGTTTTCAATGGCTGACTGTTTCAGGATTGCCTGGAGAGTGGATTGCCAGGTCCTTCTAGCATTTTTGTGGTGCTGGGAATTGAACTCAGGACCTTAGAGACTGCAGTGCAGTGCCCTGAGCTAAATCCCAGCGCAAGTGCCCTGATACTTAAGTCATTTAACCTCTTCAGAGCCTCAGAATCATTTCTGTAAAATAGATTAATACATCTAATACTGCAAAGCCACTGAAAAGACCAAATAAAATTTATGTAAAGTATCTACAACAAACAACAATTTTTAAAAAAATAAAGTCTCTAGAGCAGAATGGCTGACACATAGCATTTGATACTAATGCAGGTGGATAATTTTATAAACTTCAATCTCAGTACTTTTAAAAATGGTCAAGCAATTACATGAGCACCAGTTTGAAAATAAGCAGTTTACTGAACTACTTGCTCAGAAGGCCAATTAGCTCCATGTTGTTATAGCCAACAAAAAGTACAATTCTTAGCTTATCCAATTCTCCTGGACCTTACTGACTACACTGACTGAAATACTAACTTTGGTTCTGTAACAACACACTCACCTCCTGCTTCTCTGACCTTCACAATATTCTTTGAGAGCTCACATTCTTCCTTTAAACTTTTCATGTTTGAGGTCATTGTGATTCCATTCTAGGCTATCTCTTTTTGAAGTTATATTCCCTTCCTAGGCAATTTCACCCATAGCTATAGTTTCAATTGGGAGAAGGACCTGGCAACCCCCTCCCAAAAATCAATCTGCCATTGAAAACCCTATGAACAGCAGAGAAGCCCTGACAATAGTGTTTCCCCTGTTGTACAGAGAGTCACTATGAGTTGGATACCGACTCGACACCTAACAACAACAATGGTTTCAATTATCAATACAGATAACTATAATTTTCTACTTCTAGAAAGACCCCTCCTCTAAATTTTAGAATCATATATCCAACTGCCCACAGAATTTCCACTGGAAAACCCCAAAGTACTTCAAACCCCATGTGGCAAAACTGAAAGAAAGAACTTTAGTCTTTATTTGGTACCACCTCAACCTAGCTGTATAAACTGGGAGTCATCTTTGAAATTTCTCTCTCACACCTATAATCTATCAATTAAAGTCTATTAATCTCAAATGCCATTCACATATTCCATCTCTAAGATTCTCATCCTAATCCATGCTATCCTTATCTCTCGCAGACCACTCCCAAAGGCCTCCTAATTAATCTCCCCAGATCCAATCATTGCCTCCACTGCCTTTCAATACCTATCACCAGAATCTTAGTTCTCCCGACTGGAACTACCAAAAATAAGTCTAATACAGCTTCTAATGGGGCTGGGATTTAGCTCAGCGGGTAGAGCGCTGCACTGCAGTCTCTGAGGACCCGAGTTCAATTCCCAGCACCCACAAAAATGGGAGAAGGGCCTGGCAATCCACTCCCAAGGCAATCCCGAAGCACTTAGCCATTGAAAACCCTATGAGAGTCGCTATGAGTCGGATACGGACTCAACAGCACCTAACAACAACAACAACAACAACAACAACAACAGCTTCTAAATAACATTTTTATTTATTTGTTTTGTACTCAGGGGTTGAAAACAGGACCTGGCACAAAACTTTGCAACTGTTCTACCACTGAGCTGCAACCCCCAACCCCTTTTTTATTTTTTATCTGGAGACAAGATCTCACTAAGTTACGAAGGCTGCCTGTGGCTTTGAACTTGTGATCCTCCTGCTTCCTTCTTTTGAGCTGCTGGTATTATAGGTACGTGCCACCACACCCAGTTTCTAAATAACATTTTTAACAATAAAAAAGTATATAATGTTCCAAAGCACAGTTATTAGCTTAATGTTTATAGCAGAAAGTGTATTAATCCATTAAATATTTATTAAGTATCTACAACATGCCAGGCATCATTCAGACGTTTAGGGAGAAAACAGTGGCAAAATGATAGACTCTATTCTCACAGATGCTGCACTAGAGTGAAGAAATACAATAAACTTAAGACAGTAAATTGAGTTAATTAACAGTAGTATGTTAGAAAATGGTAAGATGCTATGGAGAAAAGTTTGGCATAAAAAGGGAGAGAAAGCCAGGTGCCATGGCACATGTCTATAATCCCAGTGAGAAAGGTGAGAACAGAGGATCGCAAGTTCAAGGCCAGAGGCAGTCCATGTAACTGAGACCATGTCTCAAAATAAAAAGTAAAAAAGGGGCTAGGGATGCAACTCAGTGATAGAGCACTTGCCTAGCATGTGTGAAGCCCTGGGTTCAATCTCACCCCCAGGAATTAGGAGGAAAAAAAACCAAAATGTGGGGAGAAGGGGCTGAGTAGTCAGAGACCTCAGCAGCATATAGAAATGTGGCTAGAAAAAGGGTGAAGAGATGAAGTCAGAGAAGAGACTCAACTCAGAGCTTCATAGGCCATAGTAAGGGCTATGGATTTTACTATGACTGAGAAGGGAAGCTATTTAAAAAGAGAAGTGACATGATCTGACATATTTTATAAGGATCACCCTGGCCACTGAGTGTGTTAAAGCCTGTAGGTCAGCAAAGGTCATAGTGACTTTCTTTTTAGGAAGTTATTTTACAAGGGAGAGATGGTGGTGGTGTTTCTGCATTTTATACTGAATTTTGTATGTGCTACAGCTTAAAAGAAGTACAATGCAAAGATAAGTCTTGAAAACAGCAATACAATGATATCTGAATATTTTAACTCTGGACCCTATTCAGAACTACTAATAGATGGAAGACAAGGTGCAAGGCTATTAATCTATTCTTGAGCAAAGAGAATATTAAGAATTTGAGCTTTAGAAAGCCAGGCGTGATGGTGCACACCTATAATCCCACACTCAGGAGGCAGAGGCAGCAGATCATCATCAGTTCAAGGCCAGCTTGGTCTACATAGCGAGCACCAGGCCAACCTGAACTATACAGCAAGATCTTGTCACAAAAATAAATAATAGATATAAAATAATAAAAAATGATAAATAAATAAAATTGGGCTTTAAGTTTCTTTATTTCAATGGGCAAGGTAATTCAAGATCAAATTTACATCTATACTCGCCACCCTCGAGTTTAAGTTTACAATTCTTTCTCACTAATATACTAAAAAAGTTCAGTACAGTATTCAGTTAATGGATAGTGTAACACTGTACTTTCTTATTATTAAAAATGGTATTGATGATGAATCAACAGTATCATGTAACTGCACTGATTCATCCTCTCTTTGCTGATTAACAGCACAAGTCTTCAAGACAATTGCCTCAGCACCAGTTAATGCTCAAAGGATGACAAGGAGGCAGAGTAGCCCTGAAGTTTCAATCATAACTTATGAGCCTCGTTACCATATGTAGATACTACAGGAGACAACTTCTTAAATTTTCTCCATGACACATTTTCAAGCAAAATACTTATGAACAATTTTACATATTTTTCTATTTTTCTCCTTTACATATTGAAGAATGTCTTTACTACATGAGTATACTTACAGTAAGAGAACATTCAAATTTTACCCCACTGAAATCTTAAAATGTACTTAAAATTATCAGATTTAAAAAGTCACTGAAGCCAGGCATAGTGATGCATATGTGTACTCCCAGCACTCAGGAGGCTGAAGCAGGATAAAGATAAAGATAAAGAGTTCCAAGTCAATCTGGAAGAAAGAGCAAAATCCTATCTCGAGAAACAAACAAAAATGTCACTGAGTGTGAAAGTGAATGACTGTTAACATAGTTGCCAGAACCAAAAACTATTACAGCTACAGTGAAGCTACAAGAATTGTTAATCTTTTAAAAACTTAACTTCATAAACATGATACAAATAAATTCGGATTATCTTGATATGATGGTAAATAACACAATCCAAAGACCGTTCCAAAATTTCATTTCTCCAGTCCAATCAGTTAAAACAACAATAAAACAAAAGACCCACAAACTTTTCCTTTTTTTAACCAACAAAGTGATTAAGCAAAGTGCCAAAGTAGGAAAGCAAAAGCAATGGCCTCTAAAGAGTCTTGATTACACATTATAATTTTAATACAATTACCAGTGAAATACAAAAAACAATGGTTATTTATTAATATATTTCCTTCAATATTCTGCTACTGAGGTAAGTAGTCATATGCTTGAATTAACTTTTCTTTTAAAATGAGAAAACGCATTTATTAATACGCTTTTCCTAAAATTCAGAGGGCCTGCAGTGGTAGCCCTGTGGCATCCGATCCCATCAGATCTCCGAAGCTAAGCAGGGTCGGGCCTGGTTAGTACCTGGATGGGAGACCACCTGGGAACACCAGAAGCTGTAGGCTTGGGAGAAGGACCTGGCAACCCCCTCCCAAAAATCAATCTGCCATTGAAAACCCTATGAACAGCAGAGAAGCATTGACAATAGTGTTTCCCCTGTTGTACAGAGGGTCGCTATGAGTCAGATACTGACTCGATGGCACCTAACAACAACAAAATTCAGAGGAAATCTCCAAACTGGAGGAAAATTTAATATTAGCATCTACTAGACAAACAATTGTATTAAAAACTTTTTAATCAGTTTTGCAAACATAGTCCACTAGTAGTATAAGGATGTTAGTCAAAATGTAATCCAAAATGAATGGAAAACGCTCAGCTTGTAGACACTGTGATCATCATTTGAATCGGTGAATGTTTTAATAAAGTACAATCAGGTATCTTTTAAAACAGTTTTTCCTAATACGTGAGTGGTAAGCCAGCCAGAATATGTAAGAAACTCTTAAATGGCTTAACATTCCTAGGTTTAAGGAGGGATGACTGATTAGGCTTAGTTTAAGATCTCCTGTCCCTTTACTTAGCTGTCAGGCCAGACAGCCGGTTTAAAAAAAAAAAAAAAAAATTAAGGCAGAGGAGGGGAGTGGGGAGTAGTTTGAAGTTCAGGGCAGGGATGGGGTAAGGCGCTCTTCCTTATTCGCACAACCGAGAGGTCACAGCGTAGTAAAGTTTGGTTTCACAGGCGGGCTTGGACGTTAGCGACAAAAGCAAAGTCTCCCTAGCAGACACCTAGGTCGGGAGCTCCGGGAAGCCCAGCAGGACACGTTTCCACTGCAGGGAGGGGGTGTGCGCGCGGTTCTAGCGTGGAGCCCCTTCCCGTCCCGCAGCCCAGTCATCGCCGCCAAATAGGGCCCCGCACGCGGCGGGGGTGGGAGACAGGCATCGCCGGCTCAGGCAGCGGGAGGCGCCTAGGCCACAAGGAGGAAATGGGACCGGGTACACAGAGTCTGGCGCCGGTGGCCGGAGCGCGAGGGAGAGAGGGGGCCCTCCCGGCTGCAGCCTCTCCGGCCTGCAGAGGCAGCTCCAACTTTCCGCCGAGCGCAGGACGCCGCCAGGGCCGCGCGAGATTCTGAAACTTTGTCCGCCCTGCCGGCCACGGGCCCGCTCTTCCGCTCCGCCCGGCCCAGACCCCCACGGCGCCAGCAGCGGCCCGAGCCCGTCCACTCCCCGTGGACCACCCGTGCTTACCTCAGGCCGAGGTCGAGGAGCTCGCTCCGCCGGCGGCGGCCCCACTGCAGGAACCTAGGTCTTCGTCACTCCGCCGCTAAGTTCCCCAACATGGACTCCAGCGTCTGCTGCAAGGTGTTCCGGGGGCGCTGGGGCGCCGGCTCGGCTAGAGGGGTCGCGAGCTGGCAGAGAAGCTGGGCGCCGACCGGGGCTGCGCTGCTCCGCGCGGCTTGCGCCACCGCTGGTCCCCCTCCCCCGCCTTGTGTGGCCTCCTCCCTCCCCTGCCGTTTCCCTCCCTTCCACTGTGTTCAGCCGCGCCGCCACAGGTCGGCGCGCTACGGTGACGGCGGCGGCGGCTGGACCCGCCACACTCACCCTGCTGGCTCGCTAGGGCCCAGCGTGCACATCCTCAGTGTTCAGCTGGCCCGCAAGGGGGCGCTGGCAAACTACCGTTCGCTACGGAGGGACGTGGAGGGCGGAGTCACGTCGCGCGGCCTGTGAGGGGGAGGAAGGGCAGCTCCAAGCGGCTCAGGCTTCTGGGAAACATCCTTCTCGCCCCGCCTTCTGGCCGCGCGGCGAGCTGTGGGCATGCGCCACGCGTAGGCTTCTGCGGTTTTGTGGGTATAAGGGCTACCTCGCGGAGGACTGTGAAAGAGGCTCTTGAAACCCTCGACGTGAGGGGTCTTGCCCGGCTTGTGCTCCGCTCTCAACAGTAACGGGATGTTGGAGAGCGTTCGTACGTTGCTGGCGGCGGATTGAGTTTGCACACACCCGAGTTGCTCTCCTGAAATAACTATCCTGCAGGAGGTTGAAGTGTCAGCTCCTTGTAATCCCACTTTTCTCCTTCGTGTAGGCATTTACGAAATAACAGTAGCGAGTTTGCCCCCGTGATTCGTAAATCCTAGGGGAAATTCTCAAGTCTTAATCTCACGTCCAGAAATAATCACGCTGGGCCGTGATTGACTTCAAAGACCTGCACGTCGTGGTTAGTGGCATGTGATTATTCATTAAGTAATTTTGCCAGAGTCTAGGATATGGCACCTGTGTGCTATTACTGACTCCTGCCCCTGCCGGGTTGTCAGAAATGTTTTTACAGACTTCTTTCATAGTCAGTGCTCTTGAACCCCATCCTTTCCCTACTGGACAATTTAAACAAACTCCTGACTGATCTTCCTGCCCTCAGCATCTTGTCCTTCAGGTGCTTCCAGTTACCGCGCCGTTGTCCCGTTTACACATCCGCGGGACGAAGCTCTGCTCCCTGCCGCCCTGCGGGCTTGGCTCACCCAGGTGTCAGTCGCATCCAGCCTTGGCGTTTGTGCCTTTTCTCCTCTGTCCCCTTTCTTTCCGCGCGCGCTGCTTCCTTCACCCCCAGCCATGCCAATACTGCCCAAGGTGTTTCTTCTCCGCTTTCCTGAGACCCCTCTGACCACTGACCACCTCTCTGCTGCCTTCCAGCGTTCTCCCAGATTATGCTGGTTGTCGGGTTCCCTGCTCCCGGCACTGGCTTCGTCGCTTCTCTGGTACCCTCATCCTGTACCGCGTTTGTGTCTGCTCAGTGCCTGTCTCACACTTGAGGATTGGGGCAGTATCCTGTCACTTTCGTAGCAGGGCCGGACACTTAGAAAGAACCTGGTAAAATAACTGCTGAAGGAGTACATGAGTACCAGGGAGTCCTGCCTCCTTCAAAGTCTTTGCAGTTTTACAATTTGTTGTTTTGATAGGAGGTTTGGGAATTCAGATGGTGTTGCTCGGTGTGGAATACTTGAGGGAGCAGTGATCTGTTGTTGTTGTTAGGTGCCGTCGAGTCGGTATCCTACTCATAGCGACCCTCATAGGGTTTTCAATGGCAGACTGTTTCGGGATTGCCTTGGGAGTGGATTGCCACGTCCTTCTCCCATTTTTGCAGTGCTGGGAATTGAACTCGGGTCCTCAGAGACTGCAGCGCAGCACTCTACCAACTGAGGTAAATCCCAGCCCAAAATACTATCTTCTCAACTCTTATGAAGGTCCTTTCCCTGTCTCTATCAGAGCAGATAGTGCTTTATAAGGAGCATGATAAAGGATCGATATTAGGAGAATTGGTGTTGAAAGAATAGTGGGATATGGCAGGGCGCTGAGGCTCCTGCCTGTAATCCCTCCCAAGGCCCACGCTAGAGGGTGGGAGACCTCCTGCAGAATATATCAAGGCCCTGTCTCAAGATTAAAATTAAAAAGGGGACTGATGGTGTAGCTCAGTGGTAGAGCGCGTGGAAAGTATGCGGAAGACCCTTGGTTCAACCCTCCAGTACAAAAAAAAAAAAAAAAAGAAAAAGTATGATATAACCAGATCAACAAGCACTGTAATGAGCCCTCCAACAGAATATATGTGTGCTATCTTAGAATTCACCCTAGAGAATACTACCTCTAAGAGTAACTCTTGGTGAAGATATCTAGTACAATATTCTTCTGTGTGTGTTTTATATTTAAAAATATCACAATCTCCAGCTGGCCTTCCTGGCGTAAATCTGTAATCCCAGTGAATCGGGAGGCAGAGGCAGGAGGATTGCAAGTTCAACTCCAGAGACAACCTGCATAATTTAGCAAGACCCTGTCTCAAGATTTAAAAAATAAAAATTAAAAAGGGGCTGGGGGACAAGCTCAGTGGTAGAGCATTTGCAAAGTATGCACAAGACCCTAGATACAACCTCCCTGTATTAGAAAAAACAAAAAAAAAAAACCCAAAACAAAACACAATCTCCCTATCCAGTCCTTTGTAGCCTCCAACTTTCCATCCTTTGCTTCAGTCTCCCCAGTGCTGAGATTGCAGTCATGCCCTACCACACCTGGCTAGGAACTATAATTTTTAAATTGATAATAACAGTTTCAACAAAACTAAATAATGCCAAATCTTTTTGTGTATTTATTCCTTGGGGGAGAATTAATTTTTCACTTTTAATTCACAAATAATAACTATGTACATTATAATGTGATGTTTCAATACATGTGTTTGTTGTGGAATTGTCAAATCAGGCTAATTGACATATCCAGCACCTCAGATGCTTATCAGGGGGAGTGTGTGTGTGTGTGTGTGTGTGTGTGTGTGTGTGTGTGTGTGTGTGGTGAAATTATTAAGGTCCATTCTTTTAGCTATTTTTGAAATATGCAATACAATATTCTTAACTATAGTCACTATGCTGTGTAATAGGCGAGAAGAACATATTCCTTCTGTCTCACTGAAACGTTGTGCCCTTTGACCACTATCTCCCTTTTCTCTACCCCCCCCCACACACACACATCCATAAGATGCTCTTTCTTAATAGAAGAGAAGATGATAATGTGTAATTGGTCATCTCTTTGCCTCCGCGGGGAAAAGAGCATGTATAAATTCTTTACATACAGCATCCTCAGTATGTTTCCATGATGAAAATGTATTATTCTCTTTGTTGTTTCAATGTCTGACAATTTACAATATAATAAAGATATACAGTTTTAAATAAATAAAAGATGAACTAGCAAAATGGAGTAAAGTTAATATAGTTGACATCATTGTCAAAATTTTAGATTTAATTATAACTGTAAAAAACAAATGATACCCACCATAAAATAGCCTTCAACCAAATGCACAGTGCACTTAAAATATCAGTCCTGTCACATGGTATATTAGTCAGCTGTCATCATTGTAGCAGAAAAACCTACCTAAACTTATGGGGGAAGAGGTTTATTCAGAGTGCACAATTAAGAGAATCAGTCCATAATGGCAGCAGGGCAGGCATGGTGGCAATGACACAGCCTGTGTTAAATAACCTCACGGCATGACAGGTCAGGAAAAGAGAGAGACCAGGCCTGTGAGGTCCAGGGTAAAAACATCTAAAGGCTGGCCCCCAGGGAGCTATTTCTCCAAAGTAAGAGTCCCCGCTCCAAAAGTTTCATAAACTCCCAGGACAGTGCCCCCAGCTGGGAGCAAATATTAAAGCACATGACCTTTGAGGGACACTTTATATTCAAATCATGACACATGGCAACAGAAAGGCATAGCAACATCTTTAAAATGAAGGGTAATCAATGTGTTGATCTTGACACAGTTTTATCAGAAATAACTGCTATTATTAACTATTGTAAGTAGGATACAAGATAAAATCCAAATTTAGAAAAGAAAGTCATTATATGAAGACCTTGGGATAAGTGAAAAATATGGTTGTGATACTGACTCTGTCACTTAAAGATCTTCGCAGTTTGGGATAAATCACCTGATGTTTTTGGTCTTCAGTTTTCATGTACTAGAGGAAGTTTTTAAATGATCTGTGCAGCATTTTTACAGTGTTACAAGTTATGAACTCACAAGATATACAGGAAGACTCATAAGCAAATTGTAGCCAAATATGTAGTATCCATGTGAGGAATGAAAAATAGGTGCTACAAGGAAAAGTTATTCTACAGGAATGTTTAAGCCAATAGTTTATTTCTGTTTTTATAACTGTGAAGCATTTTAATCAGGAGAATACTATCCAACTTATTTCCATGTGCAATTAAATGTGTTATAGCCACAGTAAACTGGATATCTGCTGTCTGGCAGCTATTTCGGGATATATATACATGAACAATATCTCAGTGACAGTTCAGTGCATTCAGATAAATATGAAAACTAAGGAAGAATATAAATGCCATAAAAGAATTTTTTAAAACCCTGAAAAGGTGGATGGTATCAAAAAATGAAGAGAATACAAAGGAGGACAAAGACCATTTCATATCAGAGCTGGACTTTATGAAGAACACGGCATCAGGATTAGAAGAAGACTCATTAACAACCTGCCATACCCAGATGAGACAACTTTGCTTGCCAAGAGTGAAGAAGATTTGAAACATTTACTGATGAAGATCAAAGAACACAGCCTTCCCTGTGGACTGCACCTCAACATCAAGAGAACAAAAGTCTTTGCAACTAGGTCATGATAAATAAAGAAAAGATTGGGGCTGTTCAAGATTTTGTTTTACTTGGTTCTACAATCAACACCAACAGAAGCAGCAGTCAAGAAATCAAAAGATGCATTGCATTGGGAAAAGCTGTTGCAAAAGACCAGTTTAAAGTGTTAGAAAATAAGGATATCACATTGAAGACAATGTGGGCCTGATTCACACCATGGTATTTTCAGTCACATCTTATGCTAGTGAAAGCTGGATAGTGAATAATGGAGACAGGAGAAGAATTGGTACTTTTGAGTTATGGTGCTGGAGAAAAATATTGAATATACCATGGACTACCAAAAGAACCAAGAAATCCATCCTAGAAGTGCTCCTCGGAAGCAAGGATGACTAGATTACTTACATATTTTGAACATGTCAGGAGGGATCATTCCTTGGAAAAGGACATCATGTTTGGGAGAGTGATAAGTCAGCAAAAAAAAGGAAGACCCTCTACTAGATGGATCGACAATATGAATTTAAGCATTAAAAAGATGGTGTGCACAGTACAGAGTCGGATAATGTTTAGCTCTGTTGTACTTAGGGTCATTATGAGTCAGACCTGACTTGGAAGCACCTAACTAAAACTAAATCTGAATAAAAAACAGGCAGGTGTTATTGTAAGTTTGAAGGTTCCAGTGTGTTCTCAAGTTGATCTCCATTCCTCATACCACCTCTCCTGCATTTTTACCACTCCCCTCAAATCTCACAATTACTCCGGCTAAATCCTTTAGCCCCAAAACAGCAAAAGATGTTACCACAGTATTTATATAGATAACATCAACTTCTTTCCCTATGCCTACAAATCTATAACTATCCATATCCACACCCATTTGTTTATCCTCCATCACTGAGGAAGAACTGTCCCTTGTTTAAGGCTTAGCTTTCTACTTGTGCTGCGGGTTTTCTGCCAGACTTGACACTTACAAACTATTAGCATTTCTAATAATTTGAGAATTAATATAGGGTGGCTAACATTTAAATTTTGACAAAATAGCAGCATAAGCTTGTAAAGTACTCTCATCTCTTGTCACTGTGATTTCCTAAAAGAAATGCATTTTTGATGCTAAAACCTAAATTTGAAAAACTGCTGTGTTTAGTTGCATTTCCTTGTGGAGCTGTGAAGATGTCACAGCCCTTCTGCATTTGGGATGCTGTGTTATCCCAGGAGGATACCTCTCCATGAGTTAATCTGTTTTCAAGCATTAATTTTAGCAATTCAACCAACTCAGAAGTGTATAAATATATATATATATATTTTAAAAGATAGTTTTTCTCTCCCCAGCCCAGTCTTGTATAAAACCAATAAAGATGAATGTTTCTCTTAATACATTTTACTATTTTTAAAAATGTATTTGTAATGCTAGGGATCAAACATGGGCCTCATGCATGTTAAGCACGTGCTCTACCACTGAGCTACAACCCCCATCTCCTTCCAATGTTTTTAGAAACATATACATGTAGAGGCTTGAGGGTTTATGAAAGTGGGATTGTTGAGACAAAACATATCTGCATTTTTAATTTTGTCTTTTAAGGGCATATACTGTTTTTTGCCAATCAGTGTCCCTTTCTCCTTTTTCTGGTAACATCACCTTATATATGTTTGTGTATGTGTGTGTGTGTGTGTGTATATATATATATATATATATATATATATATATATATATATATACACACACATACATACATACATACATACATATGAATTGGGGCTGGGTTTTAGCTCAGTTGGTAGAGTGCTACTCTGCATTCTTTGAGGCCCCATGTTTGATCCCAGCACCACAAAAATGGGAAAAGGACATGGCAATCCACTCCCAAAGCAATCCTGAAACAATCAACCATTGAAAACCCTTCGAATAGCAGAGAAGCACTGATCTAGGACCAGGCACAGTCCAGTGTCAGGGAGCGGTTTCATACTGTTGTAGGTAGGGTTGCTATGAGTTGACCCAGCTCAACCACACCTAGTAACAACATACAAATTAGTCCCCTTCCTCTCTTAATCTCTTAATCTGTGGACCAAAAATGGTAGTGACTCCTCTACTATTTTCTACATTGGATTTGACTCAGGACTGGCTAATGAAAATATAATACTCTATTACTTATAACATTCTGAGTTCAGGCATGGGCACATGAATCAATTGAAGCCATTCAGATTTAGATCAAGGACTTTTATTCACTGCTGGACTTATCACTCACTCTAAGTATGGAAGCTTTCTTCATGAAGAGACGCCTTTACTGAGAACTGTTTCTACTCAGATAACTAAGACATAGAAAGAGACTGGGAATTGATGATAGTGTTTCAGTAGGCTTGATCCAGCGATGGCTAGACTTTCAATTATGTGACTTAATAACTTTTTTGTTTGAGTTTTCTGTTACTTGTGACCAAAGGTATCATTCCAGAGTACCTCTAGAATTACTGTACTTCACACTCTAAAAGTAGAAGAATGCCTATTTCCCTAGACTCTTGCCAAGACAAAAGCAAAAATGTTAAAATTTTGTTAGGTATTAAATGTTATCCCACTGTTGTTTTAATTAGCATCTGAATGACTACTGTTTTTGTTTTGTTGTTGCTAGGCACCATAGGGTAAGATCTAACTCATAGCAACCTTATGTACAACAGAATGAAACAATACTCAACACTGTGCCATCCAAATGATCTTTTTATGATTGAGCTTATTGTAGCCAGTATATTTCTTCTTATTTTGAGTTGTGCCATGTCAGCAGCTGGAGGTCCCAGGGGCTTTACTCTATTCCCATCATTAAGGTCAATTCTACTTTGAGGAGGCAACTTTTCCCCAATCATCTTTTGAATACCTTCCACCCTGGGGGGGGGGGTATCATTTTTCAGCCGTCTATTTGACAGTGCTTCTCTGCTATTCATAGGATTTTCAATGGCTAATTATTTCAGGAGTGGGCTGGCAGGCTACTTCTCCCTTGTCTGTCTTAGTCTGGAAGTTCAGCTGAAACCTGTCCTCTATAGGTGGCCCTGCTGGTGTCTGAGGTATCGGTGACATAGTTTTCAGTATCATAGCAACATGGAAGCCCTCACAGCACAACAAGCTGACAGATAAGTGGGGGCCATGACTACTGGCAGAATTATATTCTTTTCATATAATTTTGGCCTTTTTGTAGCCTTTGCATCTTTTTGTATTGAGTAATTTTCATCTTTTCTATGTGATTCTTTGTATGTTAGGTCTACTAATTCCCAATGTTCTATATATAAAAGTACTATTTTTTATCACAGTCTTTTGACTTTGATCATGATAGCTTTTGTCATAAGAAGATTTTAATTTTTATGTTGCCATGTCTGTCCATTTATTATTAAATGCACTGCAATTTGGCTTATGTCACCACCACTCCATTCAGACTGCTCCTGGAAAAAGTTATCAGCGACCTCATAGTTGCCAACTCTTTAGAGTCTTCCACAAGCAATTGTCTTGTATCAAGTAACTACTGTGTACTAGATGCAGTGTTAAGTACTGGAAGTATGAAGATAAATAAGATATTTATCTCTATTCTTAAAGAATTTACAACTTAATGTAACTGCTAAGTAAGCAAACACAATTTCAGTATGTAATTGATGCTGAAGTTGGGTTGTATTATGGGCTGAACTATGTCCCCCAAAATTCATATGTTGAAGTTCTAACTCCCAGTGTCTCAGGAATGTAGCCATTTTTGTATATAAAATCTTTAAAAAGATGATTAAGTTAAAATGAACACTTTCAGCTAGGCCCTAACCCAATAGGACTGGTGTCCTTACGGGAAGACAGGGTAAAGACACAGACATAAATACATAGGGACAGAAGACCTAGTGAAGACAGAGGAAGATGATAATCATCTATAAACCAAATAGAGAGGCCTCAGAAGAAACATCCCTGTTGACACCTTGATCTTGGTCTTCTAGCCTCTAGAAATGTGAGAAAACAAATTTCTGTTGTTTTGGATTCCAGTCATTGGTACTTTGTAACAGCAGTCTCAGCAAACTAATACATTTTGTCTCTACAGTATCCCTTCATTTTTTCCCCTTCCCTGACATAATCCATATGATTTTAGAGGACAAGGTGAGGGTTAAGCCAGATCACCAATTCTGGAAATGAACCTTAATTGGTTTTTGTTTTTCTGAGACAAGGTTTTGCAGTGTAGCCTAGGTCATCTTGGAACTTGCCGTGTAGACAAGGCTGGCTTTGAGTTTCCATCAATCCTCCTGCCTCAGCCTCCCAAGTGCTGGTATTACAGGCATGTGCCACCCTCCTGATTTGAACCTTGATTGTTTTAAACCATTCAAGATAGTCCTTAGAGCTGATGACTTTGAGAGAGACTTTTCCTTGTTCTTTAGAAAAAAGCTACTAAAAGATTGCTCTTGATGTTTGAATGATGAGGAGTAAGAGTATAAACCCTAGAATTATTGCAGCTACTCTGTTATTGTACGTGTTGGGGAGAGCTAGTTTTGGAATAATAATGCTACCTTGAACAGGGCAAGTCTGGTTCCTTGTTGACATCATTAAGACTCTAGATCAAACAAAACCTGGTACTTTCCTAGTTATGTGAGCCAATAAATCCTATTTATTATTTGAGCAATACTGATTGTTTTTAACCTTACAATACTAAAGGTCTCACTGGTTTTACAATACACAGTGAAGGAACCTATTAGAGGTTAAGTTCCCTGGGAAACACTTTGAGATAAAGATTTTTTGTTGTTGTTACATACCATAGAGTCAAGTTGGACTCATAGTGATCTCAGGTACTACAGAATGAAACACTCCTCAATACTGTGCCAGGCACACGATCTTTTTTATGTTCAAGCCCGTTGTTGCAACCACTGTGTCTATCCATCTAGTTGAGAGTCTTCCTTTTTTTGTTGACCCACCATTCTCCCAAACATGATCTTCTTCTCCAGGGATTGGTCCTTCCTGACTACATGTCCAAAATATGTAAGATGCAGTCTAACCATGCTTGCTTCAAAGGAACACTCTGGCTGCACTTCCTCTAGGACACATATGTTGGTTCTTTTGGCAGTTCATGGTGTAGTCAATATTCATCTCCAACATCATAATTCAAAAATATCAATTCTTCTTCTGTCTCCTTTATTCAACATCCAGCTTTCACAACCGTATGATACAACCGAAAATACTATGGCATGAGTCAGATGCAACTTCATCTTCAGTGTAATATCTTTACTTTTCAACACTTTAAAGATGTCTTTTGCAAGAGCTTTTCCTAAGGCAATATGTCTTTTAACTTCTTGACTGCTGCTTCTGTGGGTGTTCATTGTAGAACAAAGAAAAGCAAAAACTTGGATAACCTCAATCTTTTCTCCATTTATCATGAAGTTGCTTACTAGCCCAATGTTGTTGTTGTTAGTTGCCATTGAGTCACATCCGACTCATTGTGACCCTTGTAGGGTTTTTAGTGGCTGATTAAGTTTTGGGATTGCTTCAGGAAGGATTTTTGTTTTCTTGATGTTGAGACATAATCCATACTGAAGGCTGTGTTCTTTGATCATCATCAGTAAATGCTTCAAATCCTCTTTACTTTCAGCAGAGTTTTGTCATCTGCATGATGCAGGATGCCACATTCTTCTTCATAAAGTCCAGCTTCTCAAATTATTTGTTCAGTGTAGAAATTAAAAAGGTATGATGAAAGAGAACAACCCTAATGCACACTTTTCATGACTTTAAGCCAGGCAGTGTTTCCTTGTTCTGTTTGAACAACTGCCTCCTGGTCCATGCATAGATCCCTCATGAGTACAATTAAGTGTTCTGGTATTCCCATTCTTCACAATGTTATCCATAATTTGTTGTGATCCACACAGTCAAATGCCTTTGCATAGTCAATAAAACACAGATAGACATCTTTCTGATAGTCTCTGCTTTTGGCTACTATCCATCTGACATTAGCAATGACATCCTTAGTTGTACATCATCTTAATCCAGCTTGATTTCCTGGCAGTTCTCTGTTAATATACTACTGCAGTTGCTTTTGAATGATCTTTAGCAAAGTTTTACTTGCATGAGATATTAATGATATTGTTCAATAGATTCTGCATTTGGTTGGATACCCTTTTATAGGAATAGGCACAAATATAGATCTCTTCCAGTCAGTTGACCAGATAGCTGTTTTGCAAATCTCTTGGCATAAACACGTGAGCACCTTCAGTGGTACATCTGTTTGTTGAAACATCTCAATTAGTATTCTATCAATTCCTGGAGCATTGGGTTTTGCCAATTCCTTCAAGGCAGCTTCTACTTCTTCGTTTAGTGCCATTTGTTCCTGATCATATGCAACTTCTTGAAAGGGTTGTCCATCCAGTAATTCTTTTTGATATAATGACTCTGTGTATTCCTTCCATCTTCTTTTGATGATTCCTGCCTCATTTAATATTTTCCCTCCAGAATCCCTCACTATTCCCACTTGAAGCTTGAATTTTTTTTTTTTTTAATTCTTTAAGCTTGAGAAATACAGAGCATATTCTTCCATTTTGGTTTTCTATCTCCAACTCTTGGCACATGTTGTAATATTTGATTTTTGTCTTTTCAAGCTGCTCTTTGAAATCTTCCGTTGAGTTCTTTAACTTCATCATGTCTTCCTTTTATATTAGCTGCTCAACATTCATGGGCAAGTTTCAGAGTCTCTTTTGAATGTAATTTGTTATTTTTTTCATTTTTTCCTGTCTTTTTAATAACCTTTTGCTTTCCTCATGAATGATGTCTTTTATGCCATGCCACAACTCATCTGGTATTTGATCCTTAGTGTCTAATACATCAAATCTGTTCTTGAGATAATCTCTGAACTCAGGTGGAATATACTCAATATACCTTGGATCTCATATGCTTGTTCTAATTTTCTTTAGTTTCAGTTTGAACCTGCATCTAAGTAGTTGATGGTCTGATCCACAAGCAACACCTATTGTTGTTCTGACTTTTGATATTGAGGTTTTCCATCATCTCTTTCCACAAATGTATTCAGTTTGGTTCCTGTATGTTCCATGAAAATAGTTGCCATTTATGTTGATGAAAAACTGTATTTACAATGAAAAGGGCATTGGTCTGACAAAATTCTATCATGCAATCTTCAGCATTGTTCCTATCACCAAGGCCATGTTTTCCAATTACTTAGGTTTTTTCTTTGTTTCCAACTTTTGCATTCCAGTCACCACTAATTCCCAGCGCATTCTGATTGCATGATTGATCATTTTCACACTGTAGAAGCTGGTGAAAATCTTTCTTCATTTTTGGCTTTACTGGTGGGTGTGTAAATTTGAATAATGGTCAACTGGCCTTTCTTGTAGGTGTATGGATATTATTCTATCACTGACAGCACTGTACTTCAGTACAAATCCTGAGGTGTCTTTTGGTGATGAATGCAACTCCATTTCTCTTTAAATTGTCATTCCCAGCATAGTAGACCACATGATTATCTGATTTGAAATGGCCCATACTAGTCCATTTTAGCTCCCTGATGCCTAGAACGTTAATGTTTATGTACTCTGTTTCCCTTTTGACAATTTCTAACTTTCCTAGATTCATACTACATACACTCCACATTCCAATTATTTATGAATGGGTGTTTACATTTGTTCCTTCTCATTTTGAGTGGTGCCACATTAGCAAATGGAGGTTTCTGGGGGCTTTACTCCATTCTCATCATTAAGGTTAACTGTACTTTGAGGAGGTAACTCTTCCCCGGTTGTCTTTTGAGTACTTTCCAACCTAGGGGGCTCATTTTCTTGGGATTTTATCTGACAGTGTTTCTCTGCTATTCATACCATTTTCAATGGCTAATTGTTTCAGGAGTGGGTTGCCAGGTCCTACTTCCTACTCTGTCTTAATCTGGAAGCTCAGATGAAACCTGTCCACTATGGATGACCCTACTGGTATCTGAAATACTGGTTGCATGGCTTTCAGCATCACTGCAACAAGCAAGTGCTCACAGTAGGACAAACTGACACACAAGTGAAGGGAGATGAAAATTAGAGGCTAGAAATTTCACTAGGGAGTGCTCTTAGGATCCACCTGTAAAGAAAGCAAAGGAAGTAGAATTAGGCAGGAGAAGAAGTTGAACTGCAATGAAGTCTAATAAATGCCATTACTATAGGGAACTCTGAAGACTTTGTGTCACCTCACAGTTCAACCAGTCAGTTTGGCTGCACCTAGAAAGGTAAGGTAACCCTTTTCGTTGTTGTTGTCAAAGAGTAAGTTCTGGTGAAGGACTCAGTTGTAAGTTATCAGCCTCCAACATTTTCAACAGCTAGTAGGATGACTGTGTGAGTCCTGGATTGAGGGAAGTGTTCAAAACTCCTGATATCTGCATGTCCACCTTTTACATATAAGAAGTTTTTATGGACCTATAGGAGACTAGTTAAACTTACTAGAAGGTTGATGAGAATAACTACAGCCACTGAAGCTGCTCTTGGAGACATAAGTGAAATTGATCATCTCCTTCCTCTACCAACCATTTGAGACTCCTATTACTCTCTGCTGGTCTAGATAGCTGCTATGTCTTATTGTTTTTGTACCCCCAAAATTTATATGTTAAGATATAATCACTGATGTAGTGATATTAGGAGGTAGGACAGTTGGAAGGTGATTAGGTCAAGAAGGAAGAGGCCCTGTAAATAAGATTAGTGCCTTGTAAAAGAGGCCCAGAGAACTGCTTTGTTTTTTCTATCACAGAAGGGCACAATGACAAGGCACCAGGAAGTGGGCCTTCACCAGACATGGAACCTGCTGGTGCCTTGATCTTGGCCTTCCTAGCATCCACAACTGTGAAAAAAATAATTCTGTGCTTATAAACTCTCTAGTTTATGGTATTTTGTTACAGCAACCTGAAAAAAATAAGACAGTATCTTTCCTACTGGAATAATCAGACTTGCTTCACTGAAGGGCCCAAGTCTTTCATTGCCTGGCCTTTTTCAGTTTGTGGAAATAATGTTTGTCCATATACTATCTGAAGTGGGGAATGAAAACCAAGAGACACCCAAATTGGTCACCTATGTGTCAAGCATATTATTTCTTATCCCTATTATATAATAGCCTGCAGCTGTAGCCCTGTGGCATCCGATCCCGTCAGATCTCGGAAGCTAAGCAGGGTCGGGCCTGGTTAGTACCTGGATGGGAGACCGCCTGGGAACACCAGAAGCTGTAGGCTTGGGAGAAGGACCTGGCAACCCCTTCCCAAAATCAATCTGCCATTGAAAACCCTACGAACAGCAGAGAAGCACTGACAATGGTGTTTCCCCTGTTGTACAGAGGGTCGCTATGAGTCGCTATGAGACGGCACCTAACAACAACAACAACAATTATATAATGGCTGCCCTACTAAAGATGAGAGTCAATTATTTTCACTAGGAGAATGACCCTTTTCCTTGTCCCCTGGTTTCTTGGAATGAGGTGACCAGGCAGCAGCTGGGGTTTGGGAACTCTTCCTATGTCCTCTAATGGAAGCATTTTCCCTCTGGCAGCCAAACTTCTAACTTCTGAGGAAAGTACAAATTCCCCAAGTGAATCACCGTGAATCATAGTGTGTAGCTATACTCCTATTTGTACTGTTTAGCCCATGGACCTATTTCTTCTCCCTGCCAGGGATGCACTACCACATAATGAATATCAATTTAGAGTACACCCTGAATCCTGGAGGATGGTGCATCTCCACAAGACATTTTGCAAACTAGCACCACAGCTGAGTCTTTAACAAGCCATTCTAATGCTCTGTTAGTCTAGCAATTTCTAGAGGGCATAATATATGATAGGACCAGTAGATCTTATGTGTAATGTATATTAAAATCAGAAAGTATAACTCCTTCATTTTTTTCAAGATGATTTTAGCTCCTTGGGGGTCTTTATGGTTCCATATGATTTCTAGATTCTTAAAAAATTTCTGTAAAAAAATACTGTTGAAGCTGGCGCAGTGGCGCACACCTGTAATCCCAGTGGCTCCGGAGGCAGAGGCAGGAGGATTGCAAGTTCGAGACCAGAGGAAGTCTGTGTAATTTAGCAAGACCTTATCTCACAAAGTAAAAAAATGGGCTGAGCGAACAGCTCAGTGGTCCAGCACTTGCAAAGCATGCAACCGTGAGGCCCTGGGTTCAACCCCCCAGTACCACAAAAAAATAAAAAAATAAAAAATAAATAAATAAATAAATAAATAAAACTGTTGAGAAGTAAAGCACTGTGGTGCACACCTGTAATCCCAGCTACTCAGGAGGCTGAGACAGGAAGATTGCAAGTTCAAGCCCAGAGGAAGCCTGTGTAACTTAGTAAGACCTTGTCTCAAAATAGGGATGCAGTTCAGTAGTAGGATACTTGTTACTATGTATAGGGCCATGGTACTAATAAAAAATACAGTTGGGATTTTAATAGAGATTGCATTGCATATGTAGATCACTTGGGTAGTACCAATATTTTAACCATATTGAATCTTTCAATCTATGAACACAGGATATCTTTCTGTTTATGTCTTCTTTAATTTCCTTCATTAAAGTTTTTAGTGTACAAGTCCTTCACTTTGTTAGTTATGTTTATTCCCAAGTATGAGAGCAAACATACACACACAATCAAACCAGCAGAAAACATGAAAACAATGGTCATCTGTTTCTTTGATGTGAGAGAAATTGTGCACTCCGACTTTGTTCCTACAGGTCAAATGGTCAACCAAAGGTTTTACTATGTGGAAGTTTTGAGAAGATTGTGTCATCATTTGCAGAAGAAACATCCCAAGTTGTGGCTAACAGACGACTAGTTCTTCTACCATGACAACATACTTCTCCACTACCACTGCTGAGTGTTTGGTAGTTTTCTTTTAACCAAAACCACAATGACCCTTGTGCCTCACCCTCCCTATTCATCCCATCTTGCTGCATGTGACTTTTTTTTTTTTTTTTTGGTCTCCCCAGATGAAAAAAGTTTTTTGATCTCCCCAGATGAAAACATTTTGCTGCTGTGGAGGAGCCAAAACAAAAAACAGCAGAAGCACTAAAAGGCATCAAAATTGACAAGTTCCAAATCTGTTTTGAGCAATGGAAAAAACATCTCAATGGTTGTATTGGATCAAACAGAGTGTACTTTGAAGGTTTATAAGTCACTTTTTCCTTGGTGTTTTTAAAACTTGCCTCGATTTTTGCCTTTAAATACACACATACACGTACACACACACACACACACACACACACACACACACACTGGAGATAATCTGATTGTAATATATCCCCTTGTAGATTTCTTTAAGTTTCTCATAATTGGGCTTTTTAAAGCTTCCTAGATCTGGATGTCCATTTCCTTCCCAGATATAGGAAATTTTCAGTCATTATTTCTTTGCATAGCTTTCTTATATTTCTCTATGTATTTCTCTTGTCTTTCTGGGACACCTATAATACCTATGATACATATATTGGTATGCCTGATGGTGTTTCATATATACTTTAAGCTATTTTTACTGTTTTCTTTTTAATTTTTTTGGTCCTCTGATGGGTAATTTCAAGTATTCTGACTTAGAATTCTCTGGGTCTCTTTCCTGATTACTCTAGGTAGCTGTTAAGCCCCTCCTTTGAATTTTTTAGTTTAGATAATATACTTCAACTCTAAAATTTCTGTTTGATTCTTTATAAAAATTTCTTCTTTTTGTTTAAATTATCCCTTTGTACATTGCTCTCCCAAGCTCATTAAACATTTTTGTGACACTTATTGTGAATTATTTGTCAAGTGATACATATATCTCCATTTCATCAGGGTCAGTTTCTGGAGTTTAATCTTGGTCCTTTACTTAGATTGTGTTTCCCTGCATCTTAATTTTCCTTGACTATTTGTGTTAGTATCTATGGGTTATAAAAACCTGCCACCTCACCAGGTGTGGTGGTGCTTGCCTGTAATCCCAGCAGCTTGGGAGGCGGAGGCAGGAAGATTGCAAGTTCGAGACCAGAGGCAGTCTGTGTAATTTAGCAAGACCCTGTCTCAAAAAGTAAAAAAAAAAAAAAAAAAA